>WNLN01000056.1:0-127208 GCA_021347865.1 Sarocladiaceae sp. CBMAI 1973 | reverse complement strand
GGGTTGGGCCAGAGTTGGACAAGGGGGGGAGTGGGGGGGGTGTCCACAGTCGCAACCAAGGCGCGGCCACCAAGACATTGGTCTCTTCGTGCAAACAGCTTCTGAGCATTTTCATAGGGCAGCTTCTCACCGCGCCATCCCAACATCGGCCCTGACTCTATTCAACAGGAGCAGCTTGTGAGGGTAGGTGTGGGTAACGACGGAGCGAGAGAGGGGCGGAAGAGGCTTGAGTGAGCGTTCCGAATCCACAAACTGGATGCATCGAGAAGACGACACGAGCAAGCAAGAGTTAGAGCTGGCTGTCACGGAGACTTTGCTCTGCCACACCTGTTGTCGAGCACTTCTGCACAAGCTGCGATTCACTTGTGGCTGGCGCTCGTCCCTCCAGGTCCTCCCCACGCAAGGCAGATGGGCTCTAATCATCTGCGAGTGATCAATGCGAGCAAGACCATCAGGCACAACATACGTGCGTGCGCAGACACATGCTCTCAAGCCAATCTCTCATCTGACTTTCTTTTTTTCCTGTCGCAGCGCGTGCTTCATACCCGCTTCATGTTCGCCTTCCGTAGCCTTAAAACCTTTTCTGTTAGGCTGACCTTGACCATCCTGGCAAGATCGACAACACTTTTGACGGCTGCTCGATGCAAGCGACGGGACACCCGGCCGCCGTGGCAGGGGTTCACGTCTCTAGCTTGAGAAGCTAAGCAGAAAGCGAAGTGTGCCCATGGCGGCCGACAGGGTTTCTGAGTGGAAGTGACAAGCACCCAACAACCTGAACAAACTCTTGCTCGCCATGGGAGAAACACGATAATAGCCCAAATAGTCTCAGGTGGTCGAGACAGGGTCATGGTCCCTTCCGGACTACGCAACATAGACTTGACCAAGGTGTATGTCGAAGCGTGGAGACTCTCCATGCAGTCCTGCAGTCAAAGCAGGTTGACATGGTCTGAGCGTGATCGCCGACTAGCCTTTGATTGCTTATGCGGAGGCATCTCTCCCCCATTCAGGGCTCCTCCCACCTGCATGCATGCCGTAGCCTTCCCAGAAACAACGAGAATGAGGCGTGTGTCGACAGTGCACACGTGCGAGCGCCGAGGACCAGAGGTGTGATGCCAATTTTCGGTGCATTGAGACATTCGGAGAGCCAGAGCTACCGTGCCGTATCCATACTGTAGCGAAATACAACCAAGACCCCTAAGGAAGAGGCGTTGGCCATTTGACAAGGCCCCTGCCCGTGCGGCCACGCTGCACTGCAGCCACAAGTAAAACGGCCGTGTTGGTGGTCCATCAGCACGAGGCAGTGTCAGTGATGCTGCTGTCGCTGGCTGAGACATGCGCGTCTGGCACCGACTGCGCAAGGGTTCTGCTTCAGCCGTGCTGCTCATTGCATCGTGCTGTTGATCTTCGGATCTTGGTAGTTGTGGTCGCAATTCGCACCGACCCAGACTAGGTTCATCATGCCCTTCCAGGGTTCAAGCACTTCGTTCTTCTTCTTTTCGTCCATTCAGGGTTCGGTTCTGACCAACACTGGCGGCAAAGCCAGCATCTGCTCCCCGACTTTAGTGCCCGCGGCCGGCTCGGTGGAAGCAGAGACGCGAACAAGATTTGGCTACTTCGGATCAACGAACGGGCGAACTTGCGCTCGACTAGCAGGGGCCTCCCGTTGATGGTCTATTGTGCCAACCCCTGGTATAGGCCCAGGGTACCGCATACACAGTGCTCACTGTTAGAGCATTGTTAGGCGTTGAGGCCCAACTGACTTACTGGTGCTCCTTGTGGCAAGTCTCTTGCAGCCTGATCAGCTCGTGGTCGCTGATCTTTTCGGCAATTCTCATTTCCGTATGTCTTGCACTTCATTTCTTCATTGAGCTCTGGCGACCGGCTTTGCATTGTCGCATTCGGAGTATGGTTCTCGTCAATAGTGAGACTTGTTCAGATCTTGGCTGACAGCGCCATTCGCACCGGGTGTTCACAGCCTCAGTCAATGCTTCAATATCGGCTCGCCTTCCGACGGCACATCGACCCTTGCCTGCCACTTGCCACTGCTCCGACGGACGAAATCGAGGAAAGTTTTATTGCAAGGCGATGCATTGACCGCACATCAGACCGCAATCGCCCAGCTTTCGCGTACTCGGGCGTGTAATATGAGTCTCGGATCCGGACAGGCAGGTCAACTGCCACAACCAGAAGCCCCATGCTGAACAGAGCAAGGATTGCCCCGTCTGCCTCATTCTCTCGTTCTTGGCTCGTCTGTTCTTCCTTCTGCAGCTGTCAAACCGGCGAGCAGAGCGGGGCACAAGGTTCAGGAACAGCCCATACTCCACGCTATACAGCCGCCGTAATGCGAGATCACGTCGCTTCCCCATAGATGGATCAATGTAAACTTCCCTGTCCAGGCATCCTGCATGCCGCATGTGGCCGTTGGATCTGGTCACCTTTGTGATCGGCTGCCAACACCTTCTCTGACATCGTGAGGCTGGTCCAAATCCACGAGCACGAGTCATCCTCTTGTGTGTTTCTCGTGGACCATCCGCGAGCCAACCCCTGCTCTTCGGAGGATGCGCTCCTCCACGCAACACCCTGAGTTGATTCGCGCAGAGATGTCTTCCCCTCAAGTTTCAGTAATGAGCCCAGAACCTCGACCCAGCACGCGTGCGTTGTTGGTCTGCTCACGAGGGCATAGATGCAATGGAATTCAGCCTTTCAAGCCACGCCAACCACTTTCTTCTCTTCAACACCACAACGGGAGCCTTCGAGGTCAATGCGTGCTTCTCGGTGACCCCTGTGCCACACACCCTCATCCGTGGACGCCCGCAACAATACCACGCACTTTGAAGACCAATGTCATCGCAATCTCCGCCTGCGGCGATAATAGATGCTCGCTCGGGTAATACTTCGCTTCCCCCACAAGGGGCTGGTTACGTGAGTCCTTTCGCACTGTATCGCGGTACGACTTTCCCATAATAAGCCTGGAGAGATGTGGTCAGGCCAAAGTGCAAAGCAGTTTCATGTGCATTGCGGGTTTCCTTGAGCTTCTTGACCAATTCCAAGGTCAATCGATTCCCTGGTTGCACCTATTCGTGCTCTTTGCATGCACACCCCATCTCTCTCAGCCATTCCTTCTTCACGGCTTAGCGTCAGCACTCCTCACCTCTTCAAGATCAGCCTTTTCGGGAATTATCAGATATCGGAGCTGGGCGACGGTCGCCTGATCCACGACACGGCCCGATGATGGTGGCGCGTGAGCTCCACAAGCCGCGTATTTGGGCAATTCTTCAGCATCATTCTAGGCTGTTATAATGCAGATGGGAGAACCAATTGCACGGGCAAGATGATAGATGCCTCCGCAATCCCGCTCCCTCGGTGGTCCGGTGACTCTTTGTGTACGCAGTGTGGTACACTCGCGCCTCTGACTGGCTCCTGCTTAAGACCTCACCAGCCAATCCTGTCGACGAGATGTCCATGCCGTGTTAGATAGTTCGATTTCTCTGCATTCTGTATCGCTGAGCAGGTTGGAGACCTGAATCCTCCTGTTCAAGCTGACTCCGCTGATTCTTGATTCGACTACACTGAAAGATGACGTGCCCCAAGACCTGCATGACCACCGGCGTTGATATTTGTGTTGCAAAAGGCCCATCCGGGGCTCGAGTGGTAGGGCAAAGCTATCTGGGTGCCGAGCTGTGTGCATATGCAAGCAGCTAGCGATCCCTGTTGCCGCTGCTGCTGCACGCGCCTTTGCCGACAGCAAACTTGCCAGTCGACGTCCCCAGAAGATGTTTACCGACATTCCGCAGGAGGCCGACGCGAGATCTCAGCCCCTCTTCGCCGCAGGTGATCAAGACAAGGTCTCTCTGGGTCATCATGCATCACAAGGCGCCTATAAGGCTGTCTGTCGTAGCATCGGCGCGGCGCTGTTTGCGTCACGACTTTTTGACATGCGAGGTAACCTGCGACTTACACGCCTCCGACACCGCTGGTGTCTTAGCAGCTTAGCCCATGGCTCTTAAGCACCCTTCAATCCCGTGCCATCCTTGTTCATGCATACTTTTCGGATGCTCACGCGGCTAGACTCTCATCGTCAGTCCGAGTCCCCCTCTTTCAAGTCGACAGAACCAACAGCGGCAAGCCAGACAGGGGTTTGTAGGTTGGAGACGCTAAGCTTGAACAAGCAGGGGACAGTGTGAGGAGCATCATACCGTATTCAGACTCGACCTGCTTTTACTGACACTCACGGAGTCAATCCGCCTCATTTTTGTGGCTGCTCCTCCGTCCTATCATCCATCTCTGCGAGAAGTGTACGGTGGACGTTGCATTGACGAAAACGCGAAGCCGGAAAAACGAGGCGCCCCTACCACACTTGGCCTCTACTGATGAAACCTCCATGGCACTTGTCTCTCGCCTTGTGTCGTCTCTGTGTCCTCATATAGTAAGGCGCACGGTAGGGCGTTAAGGTCCCCTGTATTCTGTCATTTGCATCGGCGAAAGCGTTCCCACGGCACTAATGCACATCGCGCCGCAACGGCCCACCATGCCCGATGTCGTCTGTCGGCGGCAAGAGGAGCATTGTGTAAGGTTAAAACCAGCGCCGACATTTTCCTTCAAGTGCTGACCTCGGCTGCATGAGCGGGATGGCAAGATGCGCGGAGACGCGACCTATATCCCGAGCGACAGAACGAACAAGCGAAGTAACATAGCGATCTCCTCTGCGGCAATGATTGTTCCCGTCACTCGAGTGAGAAATGCGCACCCCTCTTAACTCAAAGCCCCATTGTTCTTCCCCTGGACCTTTCGATACTGCAGCAGCGTCCATGCACGTTTCTACTGGGGAAGCCGGCCGCAGATCAAGCGACCGTCTTCGGCTATGCAGGGCCACGAACGCCATGGCCACTCTTATTGTTGCTTGTTTTGGCCCTTGTTCTCTCATTCTGTCAGCACGAGAGCGCCTTGGTGTTTCTCATGCACGTTCGGCATAAAGTCCAAGAGATTAGGAGGGGCAGACAACCGAGCCATGCGGAGGAGCGCTACGTGAGACTTGATGGTGTTGTGAGCACAGTCGCATTTTTGCAATTCAAGAGAACGAAGTGGTCGAATTGAAGGCTTGGTACGGGAATACGCAGTATCGTACAGGCGTGTTCCAATTTCCACAGTACGGTGCTGGCTGTGCAATCCTGGTCGTTTGTTCACCACCCCTGGCTGATGTAGCTCAGGATGTGCCATCCAACAACTCATCTCGCCGATGTCCCTGTTGTCAGAAACTCCGCATTCTATGACAATCCGTTTGTTGTAGACTTGGTCTTTCTGTTCGGATACAAGGGTTCCGCATGCCCTGGAACAATGTGGACTTCCATTGCTGCCAACGGTTTTGGCGTGTTTGCTGCACACATTTTGAAGGATTGGCGTTCCAGCTCCTTCCGTGCTCGTGCAACGCCCGCCCACATATGATATCAGCCTTGTCCTAATGCTTCCCTCGGGGGCCATCTTTCTAGAGCGGCCGGGTATCGCGTTCCACTAAAGCTCGACCTGGATTCCGAGCGCGCTTTTGACTGAATGTACGTGTAGAGCCATTGCGGGCTACATTTTGACGCAGAGGGAAACTGGCGCTCTCGAAGGTGACTCCTCACCTAACAACATCCGGCGCCGATATGATCTTGTTCTGAAGGCCAAGTCCAGTCACAGGGCCACTGCGTGAGCGTCTCCGTAATAGACGCGTTACAGGCGCGAGTTCGCGCTATCTCTTTACAATCGTCACTGTGACATCGAATCAGCTGATGCTCAAGCGTACTTCCACGATGAGGATGGCACCCCTTCTTGGCAGAAATGTACTTCGCGATCCTGGTAGCTGGAGGACACGACGTATCCCAAAAGCACGCCAGTGACGAGGGAAGGTGAGGGTGCCTGGACCGCGATCTGCGCGCCCCATGGTCGTTCATGCAGGGTTCCGATTGAACTTACCGACATCCTCATCTGCCAATTCATGCGACAGGCCGACTCTTTGTGGGACGTGCTTGACTGACTTGCCGTAAACGATGGCTGTCTTAAATTGCTCCACAATAGTCTTGTGAATAGAGTTACACTGAGAATAGAATTAGGGAACGCAGCTCGCACACAGTGCTCGGTCGGAATTGTGGTGAGCAACTTACGAAGTCCTCCACTGTGCTCCGGTTCTGTCGCAATACGACTGGTGCAGAGTAGTCCGGCGCTTTGCCCTTGGGTTTGGTGTAGACACGCTTGAGCGAGAGCTTCTCCCACATCAATTCCATCAGTTCATCCAGGTTCCAACCATGCTCAGAGCTGATGGGCACGGAGTTCGGAATGCGGTATAAGAGGTCCAGCTCTTCGATGCTAATCGCATCGATCTTGTTCAGGCAGTAAATCACAGGGATGTAACTGTTTGGTAGACATTCGGTCAGCGCACAGTTCGTTCGCCTTGGCGCTCTAACAGTGTTCCTTTGAGAGTGGATGTTGCAACGGTCAGGGGTATACAAAAATGGTTCAGACTTACCTGCGGCTTTTCGCTTCGAGGATGTCGATCAGGTCATCGATGGTGGCGTCACAACGGATCGCAATATCTGCTGAGTTGATCCGGTACTCATTCATCACAGCCTTGATCTCGTCGTGATCGATGTGCGACAGGGGGACAGTGCTGGTGATGTTCAGGCCACCCTTGTCCTTCTTCTTGAATGTGATGTTGGGCGGGGACTTGTTGATACGGATGCCAAAGCCCTCCAATTCGGCCTCTATGACCCGCTTGTCGGTCAGGGGTTTGTTCACATCCAACACAATGAAGATGAGATGGCAGGTTTTGGCGACGGCAATGACTTGTCGACCTCTTCCGCGTCCATCCTTGGCACCTTCGATGATTCCAGGAAGGTCGATGATCTGTAGAGGGGCGCCTGAGGTGTGACTCGGGGCGTCAGCAATACGTTCCGCGGCCGCATTAAGCGAGGAGCAAAGGGTGTTGGTATGTCACGAACCGTTGTAGACAACCTGACCAGGCACTGAAGTCAGGGTTGTGAACTCATAGGCAGCGGCCTCGGAGTGTTGACCCGTCAATTTACTCATGAGGGTACTCTTGCCCACCGAAGGGAAGCCAATGAAGCCAATACTGGCAACACCCGTTCTGGCGACATCGAATCCGGAACCACCACCACCTCCTCCACTCGCAGGAGTCAAGAGCTCTCGCTTCAGTTTGGCCAGCTTAGCCTTGAGCTGACCCAGATGAAAGGACGTTGCCTTGTTCTTCTGGGTCTTGGCCATCTACCAGGTGCTAGCTGTCAGCGTAACTGTCCTCATATGACATGTGCCGGGTCAACCGCGGTCGTTCACGTACTTCGGCCTCAATCTCTTTGATCTGTCGGATCCTTGATTAGCAGTCGTTCTCTCTGCCGACATGGCTTTCGTGGTTAGATCTAGGGACATACCTTGTCTACCGTGGTCGACATGATGGCGGTTTGGCCTTCGGGCAATCCGATGCAAAGGGTGGCTCTTGTCGGCTACTATGAGTCGGGCTCGTCACCCTGGGATCGCAGGCAGTGTCGATTTCGTTGTTCGCTTTCCGGTGTCGTTGGGCCGATTTCCCCGCGGTGGTTGACTTGAGGATTGAATGCGCAAAGTTTTGGTGGGTTTCTTGTGGTGGGGTAAATTTTTCGTAGAGAAGACATGTGGTGACACCACAGCCAGGTGGCGGTGATGTCAGGGCGTCCACTCTAACCGATTCGTACCTGGCATGCGTGTCGGCTGGCCTCCAGATCACTTCCGACGGCGGACTGTGGGTTCTGATTTACTGCAGGGCATACATCAATTCACCGGTCTAGTAAAAGGCACATGCTGAAAGTCACATGTTTTCGGAGTATGGAACGTGTGTCATCAATACATATGTACATTCATGGCCATCGCCTTGGCAGGCGAAATGGCATGCTAGGTAAGTGATCCCAAAAGTGATGACCAGGGCCGTAATCGACGCTTTCAGTGGTATATCCGTACAACAAAACAACCAGAAGAAGTGACGGTAACTCCATCATTAAGTCCCGCATCGGCGTGTTCGCCAGGAAGCAAGGTCGCTCACGAGCTGCCGTTGATTCCGTTCACAGCATGTGACCCCTTTGCAGAGTTCTCGGGGGATGATAGTGTTCCGTTGCTCCCATGGACACCATTGACTTTCTGGCTGGTCGATGCGTTATCTGCAATGTCCCGGCTACCGTTGGTCAGCGTTGGGCTAGGTTGACCCTTCATTAAGGGTGTAATTCCTTGCTCCCGACAGATCCTGAGATAATCAGGATCATCAGAGTTAACGGCCAGCAGCCCACGCCGGGGAACAGGCCTCTCAACAAATGGTAGGTTGCTGGTAATGGCACGCTTTGGCAAGTCTTCCTCTACAAAGTTGCCATTCAAATACCAGCGCCAGCGTGGCGCGCGGCCGTGATAGCGATCCATATTTGGGTCTGACAAATGCTTTGCGAGGTAGCGGAAAGGTTTCGATACAACTTTGAACTCGGGAGAAGAGCCTTCGGGTTCCTGTAACTCGCGATATCCCACACCGATCAAGACATCATGGAGATGTGGAATCTGGGGGACTGTGTACAGCAGCTCGGAGACCTTGACGAAAAACATTGGCAGTTCGCGGAAGCGTTCCCATGCACCTCGCTTGATGTCCTCCTTTTCGGTGGAGGTCAGCTCTGTCGGCTCATGAGGATAGAGGCCGGGGACTTCGCGGCCGATATCGAAGTACTGCTGAGACGCCAGGGAGTAGTGCATCCACTCCGTCCGCCAGATTGTTTCTTTAGCGAGGCTGGATACGGGGACCCTTTCCCATGCAGAGTCTGTGGCAATTGATTAGCGGCAAGCTCACTCAAACAGGAGCTTCCAGGAACTCACATCTTGAGAGGGTTAGGTCCTTCTCCCCAAGCAACAATGCAACGGCGGTATTAAGGACCCATTCTTCGCGACCCTGCGCGGTACCATTGGTAGCTGGATCGATGGTGTCGTAACGGCATCCTTGAACCTGGCGGAACCTTTCTGCCACGACGCGTGCTTTCGGATTTGGATGAAGATCGAGCCAGCGCATCAGCGGCGGCAGCTTGTCTAGGCGAGCCTTCTCCTGCTCCTCTCGCACTCGGCGTTGCTCTGCCTCACGGGCAGCACGCTTGCGCTCGATTTCCTCGCGGGCAACACGCTCTCGGCGTTCTCTCTCCTTGCGTTGATCTTCTTCACGCTTTCGCCGGGCTGCATCAGCTGCCTCTCGTTCAAGCTGCTCCCGTCGAACCCTTTCTTCTTCTTCTACCTTCTGACGCTCTGCTTCCTGTTGCTTCTTCTCCTCCTCTTGGCGAATGCGCTCCTCCTCTTGCTTCCGTCTTTCCTCCTCTTCCTCTTCCTCCTTCTTCTTCTTCCTTCGCATCTCCTCTTCGGCACGTTCTTGTTCTTCCTGCTCCAGTCTTGCCTTCTCGGCTAGCTTACGACGTTTGGCCTCCTCTTCCTCTCGCAATTTGCTCTCCTCGGCCTCCAAACGCTTGCGTTCTTCTTCCTGTTTGGCTTCTGCTCGTTTGCGCTCGTCCGCCTGCCTCTTCGCTTCGGTATGCTGTCGGTCTACATCCTTCTTCCCTTCCTCTTGCTCGGCAAGCTCTCTTCTCTTTTTCTTGTCCTGTGGCTCACTTGAGGAAGCTTCCAAAGTTTCGACATCGGGCATTTGCACGTCATCATCCTCGCGTTTAACACGGACTGATGGTTCGTTGGCTGAAGGTCGAGCAGAATCCTTGCGTGTCGATTCGCGTTTGTGATGACTGTCCTTGGCGTCTCTATTGGCTTCGTCCTCGATGCTCTTGCGGCTTGCTTTGCCTGAGACTTTACTCCCATCTCTAGAGGCGCTGAGCTTTGCGTGGCGAGACTCTGGTGAGCTTGGCGGCCTGCTGCGTTTGTCTTGTCCATCAGCATCCAATCGCCGTCGCTTCTGCGGGGCTGCATCGTCCTTCTCCCCGTGGTTATGTCCATCTGGTGTGACACTGTTCCGATAGCGCTTAGCTTGGCCGTCGTTACCATTGGCCGCGGGGTCCTTAGACTCCTCCCGTTTCAAGGCTTTGGTTCGGTCGTGATATTTCTCCGACATCTTCGGCTTGTCTGCTGCAGGATCCTCTGCTCGTGGTTCTTGAGGACTTGACGGCTCTTTCAGAGAAGCATTTGACGCCATACTAGACCGCCGATGCTTCTCTCTTTCACCGCGGAGCTCACCCTTCGAGACAAGCTTCCTCCTTGGCTTCAATGCCTCGCCGTCAGAAGATACAGCAGCATCTGCCTCCCGGCTCTTCGCTTTCGAGGCTTTCTGGGAGACTGCCGGGGATGTCTCCCGGTCCGAGGTGTGCGTGGAAGAAGTTCTGTCCTCCTTCGCATGACGCCCAGGTTCCAACCGCCGGCGTTCCTTAGGACTTGTGATTCTTTGCAGCGCAGGTCTCTTTCGGCCTTCGTTGTCACGTGTAGGGCTGGACATGTTTCGTTTGTGTGCGCGAGATTCATCTCGACTCGCCTCCTCTCGTCTCGCCCGTTTCTCTTCACGCTCTCGCTCTCGCTCTCTCTCGCGACGGCCAGGTGACTTGCCGGTTCTAGCGACATCTTTGTGCGTGCGCTTGTACTCATCGTAGGCGTTCTTCAGAAGATTCTCCTCTTCCTTCCAATTCGTCCCTTGTCGCTTGCGCGCGATCTCATAGTACGTTTCGCCTTTGAACCGGCGCGTCGGATCAAAACCGCCTTGTTCGAGTAGAAGCTCCACAACTTTGATGTTCTCTTGGCCTATCGCAGCTAGTATTGGAGTCGCAAATTCCGGCTGAAGAGACGGAACAGGCCCAGGGTCTGGGTTCGCTGAGCCCAAACCGAGCAAGAGCTGGATGACCAAGTCGTGTCCGCCTCTCGCTGCGGCCACCATGCACTCCGGATCATTGCAGCCTTCCTTGACTTGGAGAATGCGGGCCACAGTCTCTTCGTCGCCCCGTCCTGCGGCCTGCCTCAGAGTCTTGTCATCGAGTGGCATGTATAAAAGATCATTTCTTGTCTTTGTAGCCCTGCCGGTACCGCTGCGTCGGCCCGTGTGACCAGCCAGAGTCATGGCGGGAGAGTGGCGAGGACTGTCTGGGGCGTGCGAATCTCGCGCATCGTGTGAATCTGGATGTGAATGGCGGTCCTCACTCGTGCGTCTCCGTTCTCCTGCACGTTTTCTGGCGTCGAGAAGAAGCGTTCTTATCTCATCCGCATTTTCAGTCTCCTCCGTGATCCGGTCGATGGGTTCCTGCCCGCTAACATTTGCCTTGCGAGGATTGACACCAGCATCCAGTAATAGCTTGACGACACCAAGGTGGCCATTGTCGACGGCATCGAGAAGAGGTGTGTCTTTGTCATAGTTGACACAATCCATATTACAGCCAGCATCGATCAGAAGTTTGACGATATCCTCGCAACCATTAATTGCGGCAATTTGAAGAGGCGTGTTCCCTGCGTAATCGGCAACATTGATGTCCTCGGGTCGCTCACCCAGGCGTTTCTTGACAGCGTCATATTCACCTCTGGCACAGGCACGAGCCAGAAAGGTTTGCCCATGAGCATCAAGATGCTTCTTTGGAGGCATAATCTTCGCGGGTGATACGTTGGCGTCGGCGGCAGCAGGTGTGGCCAGACTGCGCAACTTGGACGATCTGGGCAGAGGACTTCCGCTTCGATCGGAGTCGTCCGAGTGCTGGTCCGTGGATTGCAGAGGAGGTGGTAGGCGCCGCTTTTTCTGACTGAGCCCACCCGATGAAGAGTTCACCAACTGCGTTGATGCGCTTCTTCGATGCAGGCGAGTTGGCGGAGAGTGAGATCGATTGCGTGATTCCGAAAACCTTTCCCTCTGTGGTCGCGACGCTTCGTTACTGATGCTGGTGGTGCGCTGTCGACGAGCTTTTCGGTGATGGTCGTCTTCATCGTCAGAGTCCGTCCGGGGCGCCTTGCGCTTAGCAGATGGCAAACGGTCACCCAACTTCAATCGGTCATTTGTTGACTTGCTTGAAGATACGCGATTTGCCGCCACCTCGGAATCAGATGATCGATGGGGGGAAGCATTGGAACGACGTCGCCGGTGAAGGCCGCGGCTGTCGCGAGGCGGAGAAGCGGGAGCTGAGCTCAAGCCACTGGATCCATCTTTGCTACGGGCAAGATGATTCTTATCTCGTGGTGTCGACGTTGACGGGCGCCTCCTCTTCGAGCTATCGACAGATTTAGAGATAGACTCCGTCCGGGCCCCCGCGGCACCGTCAAGATGTGCTTTCGAGTGTTTGGCGCTATCCCCATCATTGGATGCGTTAACGTCTTGTCTCATCTTGCGAACTTTGGATGGTGAATGGCCATCTTTGCCAGGCAAGACAATAGTCTCGGCGTCGGAGTCGCGCTCGTCAATGTCGGCCTCTGCTGTGTCATTCGTCTTGCTCAACGACGGGGCCACAACTTTCGTCTTGCATGAATTCGCCTCGGGAGAAGCAGTCACCTGCCGGTCAACGCTCTTCGAGGAATGCTTGCTCTCGGCGTCTGATGCTCGTCGTCGAGTCGCGGTGACAGACTTCGGCTGGTCGACCTCTGAGGCATTTTGCGCATCCATATCATGTACTTTGTGTCGTTATAGATGGGCGAGTGCCGCGCATGCTGGAGGAATGGTCGAGAGGCCGCGAGAGCTTCGGGGATAGAAGTAGGAGAAACACGTGTCAAACAGCCGCTCAACGACACGGCGAGATGGAAATAAGTGCTGCTAGACGTACAGCAAGGCGCGAGCCTAAATTCAATGAGTAACGAGTATTGTCTGACGAACCCTGACCTTTGCTGGTTGCGACGCGGTCGTGGAGCAAGTCGGAGCGCGGTACGGTCACCCCAGAATGGGGGACGAAAGCGGATGGGGAGAGTCCTCCTTAAGGATACAAAGAGCTAAGGCGAGAGAGCGGATGTCCGAAGCGGTGGGCAAACAATTGGAAGAATGATCTGGTGGGAAAAGTATTCAATAACCCCGGGGGCGGGATCAAGAAGGCGATACTGTTTGATCGTGTTGTCGTTTCGGTCGAGTTGAAGGAGGGTGAGGGAGGATTGAAGGTTTAGGAGGAGGCGAGTCCCACCAGCGTAGAGAATAGAGCAGTCCGCTGGGCTGGCTGCCGAATTGGTCTGACCTGGCCACCACTGCATTGTCCGCCTGCGCACTGCTTCTGGCACAGTCAGGTCAATCCACTTGCACCACGCTACAACCCTCCCTCCCTTTCACCAGCTTCCTCCATCCTACCAGTGCGGCACTAAGGCATCCCTGCTACCCACACTGAGCCACAGTAGTCAGGGTGCCCTTTCAGGCTACTACAAGGCATGATGCCGGCACTCACTGGTGCTGGGTGGCAGTGGAGACTCGGGGACAGGGGAGGCCTTGGGAGCTGACGGAGGCAGCGATAGGGGCTGCTAGTGGCGACCTGCAGCATGCTGGAGAGGGACTTGTTGTACAGGCGTCCGCACAAGCCACAGGCAAGTCAACTGGAGAGCGACCCACGTACCCGGCCAGCACGGCAACCACACCTCCCTCTGGCAGTTGGAAGTTGCAGCCATCAAACAACGTACAAGGCGCAGTCTGGCTGAGACTCCAGCCTACCTAAAGGGGCGGCGTGTCTCGCGGTCACTAAGTTGTGCTGAATTGATGGCAACAAGCCTTGCCAGTGGCTAAGCCCAAGTGTTTTGTACCATCGGCATGTTCAGATATTCGACCCAATCGGGGTCTTCGGCCACCTCATTTTGCTCGACTTTTACAAAAGACCTCATAGTGACAATGCGCCAGATTTTCAGTCGGCCACCTTGATCTTCCTTTCGACCTCCGTGACTGTCGATCTCACGACGAAAACGGGAAGCGGCGCCATTCGTGCAGAAAAATTGAGGGTGGATTCTAAAAGTCTGATCACAGCACTATGATTGGTTTCAGTCCTACCCACCTGTACCGAAACATGCTAGCTTGGGCTTGAGCCCATATAGGCAGCCACTGGGAGTGAGCATGGCCTTAACGTCTACGATCCATTGTGAAGCTTCGAACCTGACCTCAAGCTTATAAGCCTCGGCGGAGCTCATAATACACTATCGTCTCAAACGCTGTAGTGATAGTCCCGGGGTCTAGGCTGAGCGCTCTACTTCGACAGATCTTGAAATAAGGGGAAATCCATTCGTCATGCCGTACAGCCTCCCAGCGTCTCTGGAGGAGGCCAAGATCGCCTGTCTCCCCTCATGCGCCTTCTACATCTCTGACTTTATCAGCGCAGAAGAGGAACGGGTCATACTCGACAAGGTAAAGCGAGCACTCAACGGCCGATGATACCGAGCTTGGTGTGGCTAACGTTCCGTGCGTCGTGACTCAGATCGCTTCGGCCCCAAAGCCCAAATGGAAACAGCTCACGCATCGTAGGCTGCAAACGTGGCCGTCCGAGTTGATACAAGACAAGCTTCTCGATTCGCCCCTCCCGGTCTGGCTCGAGGAGCCCATTATATCTAGGTTACAATCCATACCTCTCACCAGCGATTCGGACAACCACGTCTTCCAGCAAAGTCCACATCAGAGGCCTAACCACGTTCTCATCAATGATTATCCTCCCGGGGTAGGCATCATGCCACATAAGTTAAGTGTTTATAGCTTCTATAAATCTAGATCTACATGCTCATCTTGCACAGGACGGTGCCGCGTACTGGCCTGTTGTCTGTACCGTAAGCCTCGGATCTAGCTTGTGCCTGAATCTCTATCAGAGCAAAGACGACGGTGCTTTAGACCCTGAGCCCGCATGGCGCGTTCTCCAGGAGCCTCGTAGCCTTTTAATCACCACGGACAGCTTGTACACAGACTACCTTCACGGCATTGCCGACATCGAGGAGGATATTGACCTGTCATCAGAGACTGTGGCTAATTGGTCTCTTTTACGATCAAGCAGTCCCTTCGAGAATGGACAGCACATTCGCCAAACGCGGACTAGTTTAACATACCGCGATGTTCTCAAAGTTTCCAAAATGGGGAGCAAAATCGGGATGCTACTGAAGCGTTGACACTGTATCTCAAAGTTCGATTCCAAGCGCTGTCACCACAAGAAAGGAATCATCATCCAGCGGTTGCCGACCTGTTCCGCACCAAATTTCTCAATGTACCACTGTTTCGTGCCATACGCCGTGGCACCCAAGTTCACCGTCACGAATAGCAAGCCGGATAGCACAGTTTTGTTGAAGGTTGTCCCAGGCGGTGCTGCGGCCATTGCGAGTGCTGCATAAAGCAGACACTCGCATGTGTAGTGCGGGCAGAGGAAGTGCTTGAAAAGGCCCTGCTCGGGAAGCGTGTATTTCTTGAGACTGGACAGGTGAGCATGGCACTCGTTTTGCTTCGCCGAAGCTGCCATGAAAAGTGCTGCTGCGAAGGGCACAAAACTAGGCACGTTCAGCTTGTGGATACCCGCCTTCCAGGCATCAAGAATAGCACCTGAAAGAAGTCAGATCTGGTCGAAGCAAGGCTTGTGCCCGAAAGTGCCATTCCACGGCGAACGTACCTGAGCCTTCGACCCAAACGCCAAGTCCCATAGCGGTGTAATACAACAGTCCAAGCATCCAATGAACGAACCACATAGGAGACTTGCCCATTCTGGCGACGAAATAACTCTCATATAACCTTCTCATGCCCTGCACAGCCATCAGGGCAGCAACCACGTATGTTTGCCCCAAACCCATGCCGTTTGGCGCCGCCTTTTGTTGCCACGATGCAATAGCCGCCATAATTCTGCCAATGCTCAGGAACTGCACCAACCAGAATACACTCCATCCTGTTGACACTATATAGAAATGTCTAAACCATGAGTGCGGGACTTGTGAGCAGTTCGTGAGCTTGGCGAGAACTCCCCTCAGCTTCAACATGGCAGGGGATGCACCGGCAGTGGCAGTGGCATCTGCTGCGTCTTTCTGTTGAGATCGACGGGCGCCATAATCCATCAAGACCCCGCGTATATCATCGGGAAGAAATTGAATGCTGAATATGAAGGCTGAGGAGAGGACGAAGAAGGCCTGGGTGTACTGCGCTGGCGAGGCGTCGACAGGGACGAGACGACTTTGACCGTTCCCCATTTCTAGAGTCTCGCGAAATGCGGTCCGATTCCGAATGACAATGTTTCGAACAGCAGGGCCCGGGGTACGCAGAGAGCTAGTCCTGGAATTGTGAAGAATGAAGAACATATGCACCCATGAGCTCTTGTTCGAAGCAGGGCCGTTGTTGGCGGAGCCGCAGCCTCGGATGATTTGGCGCTCAATTTCCTACCCTACATTGCATGTGATGCCACATCATCCAATTGCAGTTGATTGATAACGGTCTTTGTGGTAGCCTGCACACTTCATGTACGGATTGATCGACTTGTCTACGTGCGAACCACGAACTGATATCAGTAGCGATTAGCTTATCACTTCGTCAATGTACGTCGGGCCGTTGGGGCATAAGGTGCATTCGCGATCGATCATCCGCTAAGCATTCCATAACATTTTCGAGACGATGCGCAGCTCAATACGTTCAATGCAGATCTCTTCATTCTTCTAAAAGCCCGTCGATTACGACTCAAGAGCTTTGCAATACATCATCCCGACAGCCCTGATCACTCGAATCAACTCATGAAAGCCCCTTGTAAACGCCGCTGCAAAACGCAAGCCATATGAAGAACCCTCTGGAAATTGTGCTTTTCCACGAATCGTGCTACTGCTCTTGGTCTATGCCTTGTTCCTCATATGCGGCGGCACCCACTTGCCAGCAGTCCTTGATGACTGCAGAGGCTCTGCAGGCGGAGCGGGTGACTCAGTGCGTTCGTTTTCAGCACCACGAGACTCAGTCCTCTCCATAGGGGCACCACCTCCGCGGGAGAAGCTGCGTGCTGGGGGACCGTTGTCAGCACCGCCAGCGCCACCGGTTGCCTTGGCAGCCTCACGTTCACGCCAGCTGGGCTTGTTGCCAGCAAGTGCGAGACGTGGGGGGCCACCGGCCCTGTCGTTCGAGTCGGTTCGCTCCATGGGGGGCCGCGGGCAGGTGGTGCACTGTCACCGGCATCCCTGCTAGAACCTTCGCGTTCGCGCCATTTGCCGGCACCAAAGACTGGTGGTCGGCGAGTGTCGCCCTCGGCGGCGGCACCGCGAATCGGGATAGACGGCTTCTCCTTCTCGGCCTTACGACGGGCCAGAGCCTCTTCCTCACGACGTTGTTGAAGAGCTGCCTTTTCAAGCATCTCCTGGCGCTCGGCCTCGCGTTGCTCCTTGAGCTTAGCGAGCTCGGCCTTGCGAGCTTCGTCGCGGATGCGTTGCTCCTCCTTCTCACGAGCGGCCTTCTCCTCGGCCTCGAGAAGCTGTCTCTCGTGCTCTTCGCGTTCCCTCTTCTCCCTGAGCTTGCGGTCGCGTACCTCCTTCTTACGAGCAGCAATCTGCTTCTCGAGCTCACGCTCTGCGTCTCGGCGACGCTTCTCGAATTCATCACGACGACGCTCATACACTGACTCGCGGAATGACTCGTATACCGATACCAGGCGGCTGAGGCGGTGCTTGAGCTCGACGCTCTCGGTGTGCTTCTCCTCGGCTTCCTTGAGGGTCTTGGCCTTCACTTTCTCGTAAATGGCACGGTCCTCCTGGTTCTGGCGTTCGTAATCCTCGTGAAGCTTCTTGCTCTCCTCCTTACGGAATGCACGCTCCAAGTGATCCATACGCTTACCAGTAATGCGTAGCCTCTCGTTGACATCGTTCTTCTCGCGCTCGAGCTGCGCCAGCTTCATGGCACGAATGCGGTTGCTGTCGAGATTGTCTAGGTCGGTGAGATCAATGTTGAGGTTTTTGTCGTTCATCTTGAGGTCAGCAATCTGCTTCTTCAGCTCCTCCTTACGCACGCGATCTTGTTCGTCCTTCAGACGCTTCTCCGCGCGATCCGCTTGCTCCTTAGCCAGGCGCTGCTGCTCAGCCTCAAGAAGAGCCTGCTCCTTAAGACGCTTTTGACGGGCGTTCTCCTTCTCGCGGGCTGCTTGGAGTTCGGAGGCCTCTTCTTTCCGTTTCTGGATGATCTCCTTGCGTGCAAGTATTCCAAGGTGTTCCTGCTCTGCTCCAGCTTTGGCCCTAGAGAAAGCAGCTTGGCGAGCTGCGAGTCTCTGCTTGTTGACCTCGGGGTCAATGTAATGGCATGTGGTGTACAGAGAACGAGCGAGACGAGTCAGCTGAGAGCGCACAATATCTGAGGGGGTGCTCTGCAGACGTTGGACGCTGCCGGTCTCAGCCTCAGCAGAGCCAACACCAGAGCCGCTGTAGCCAGCCTTAGAAGATGAGAATACATCATTGTCAAAGCTGAGCACGCCAGTGGCATGGTCCATGCGAATGGCAAGATCACCCTTCTTGTTGCCGTTCATGATAAACTTTTCGATGACACTGCGGGTCACTTGGTAGGGCTCAGGGAATTGCGCAAGGCTTTCAACGAAGGAGAGGTCGACAGTCTCGTAAACCTGAGAAAGCTGCTGGAACAGCCTGGTCAGGATGACCTGTTGCAGCGGAAGAATGTACTTCTCCATCTCGGGGTCGGCGCCGATCTTGGCAAGAATGGGCGAAATCTTCTGGCAAATCGACAAAGGATGGAAGTCGACCTCCAGAATGTTGTAAAGGTCTCGGATCTCAGGACGTGCGCGCTGAAGAAGAGACTTCGACATAGCATCACGGAACAGACGAGCACGAGTTGGAGCCTGTTGCATGCCGAGAAGATGCGTGAGTCGAGAGTTCTTGTTCTTGCGTGCTTCATCGAAGTCGACCATGGCACCGCGAGATCGAGAGGTACTGATGACAGGGATCGCAAGTGCGGACAGCAGGACGAAGGACGCGGCCTTCGTCATATCCGCGTCGGAAGCTGGAGGGTTGTCACTCTTCTTGCCCTGACCAGTCGCAACCAGAGCCGCGGACTGTCGGAGCAGGGAGTAGTAGCGGGACCAAGCCGCGGCATGGAAGAGGTAGTTCTCGCCAACGAGGAAGATGCGCGTGAGCTTCTCGTAGTAATTGGCCATCATCACATTCTTTGGAGGACGCTTGCTCAGGTTGAGCAGAGTGTGGATGTCCTCAACACTACGGAACGCCTCTTGCCAGAGCTCCAGCTCGACCGCGACGTTGAGCTGCTGGAATCGGGTTTCCAGGTGACGCTGAAGTGTGTCTGGGTCGCTCAGGTTGATGGCATGCATCTGTGAAGAGTACTTGGCCGCAGTTTGCACGTGGTTTCGCAGCAGCTCGCAAAGCCTGCGGAACTCGGTCTTACGCGCATACTTGAGACAGAACTCGAAGGCCTGCATCGCGGTGCCTTGGTAGAGGATTTCGAGGCGTGCATTGTTACGCAAAATATCGAGAACAGTACGATACGCTTCCCACAAGAACTTGAGCCAGGGTGTGACGATGGCTCGGTCGGTGCGATCGCGCGATTGCTCTCCAGAAACGGTGGCCAAAAGGATAGACTCGGGAGTCTCAGTCGCCTCGAGATCGTCGACATTTGTGCCCTCGGCACTGGCCTCGATGCTGGACTGGATTTCGTCGGCCTTCTGCTGAGCAGCAGTCACTTTAGCAACAGACAACGCGATGAACTTCTTAAGTACGGCCTGTCAAATGATGTCAGTTGAGTGCACAGATCTCGGTATCGCCAGGATTACCCACCTCGATCGTTGCGATGTTGGTGTTCTGCGAAATGTTCTTGTACTGGTAGAGGGCATCCTTCGCCAGCTTTCCTTTCTTTTGTTCAACAGATTGCTCGATGAGAAGGATCATCACCGGCTCCAGCGACGCGATAGGGGCATTTCGAGATCGTTTGTTCGTAATGTGCTCGTGCAGCAACGTCAGGGCAGCCGGTGCTTGGTTGACATCGATGAGCTCTTCGGCACGTTTGAGAACATTCTCGGGTTTCTGGTGCGGTGGAGGCGGCTACAGACAACAAAGTCAGTATGGAGTCATAGTGTGTCGAACAACGCCAGAGTCAGGAGGGAGGGGTAATGGGAATCCTGATCCCACGCGCGTTGCTCCAGCTAAAGACATCGAAATGCATACCATGATGGGCAACCTCCTCTACGGACTTGACTGAACGAAGAGAGGAAGTTCAAGGGCGATGTTTACGCCGATGCAAGCCTGTGAGAGTGAATGAGGGGGACTTGGCCGTCCTTCGTTGATGATCCTGGAGTTAAAATTTCAGTTTCGTGGGCGCTTTGATGCAGGAGGGGCTGCCTAACCTGAGGCGCTTCTCCGCCAATTTGAAGATCACGTGATAGAAACTCTAGTCCAATGGCGTCACGTGTTGGTGGGATGCAGCTCGAAGCTACTACTTCTAGCTGCAGCTCTGGGATAGGTGAACCTTGAAAAGTTCAGAAAGACGGTATTCTCTGCCTCTTCATCCGTCATCCGCCATCTGCTAGCCTTGATGGACGAAGAACAGCCGCGCAGGAGACCTCGTTCGAGGTCTCGCTCACCTGATCGCGAACCGAAGCGTGCTCGTGGCGGCTTCCGCTGGAAAGACGATCGCAATCGAGGCGGCCGTCGTGACAGAGATGATCGCGACGATCGACGAGACACCAGGAACCGATCCATCTCACGAGAACGATACTCACATGAGCGGCATGGCGACCGAGATGGTGACCGACGGGACCGCAGCGGACTTTCAGGGACGGGACGCGACAAAGAGCGAGACTCTGGCGGCAAGAGGAGGGAGGATGGCCGCATCGAACGCAAGGAGAAAAAGAAGAAGCCCGTCGCAGCTCCAGCAGCTGGGCAAGAAATGATCATCGTCAACATCAACGATCGCTTGGGCACGAAAACTGCGATTCCTTGCCTACCTTCAGACACAGTTGGTCAGTTGAAGCTTATGGTTGCAGCACGGATCGGCAGAGAACCTGGTCAAATCATGCTGAAGCGACAGGGCGAGCGACCTTTCAAGGACATTATCACGTTGGAGGACTACGGAATATCGCACGGTGTGCAGTTGGATCTCGAGGTCGACACAGGTGACTGAGTGGATGATCGTCAACTCGCAATCAATGCCCGAGTCTCCAACCTTTTCTATCGCCACCGGACCACATGCCTTTCCAAACAATTCTGCAGAACTGCTATGCCGATAGCCATCGCCCGGACATAGCTTGTGACGGTGCAATTCCTGGGCTTTTACTTCCAACAGAACAAAGCATACCCACTCGACTTGAAATCAGCAGGCTCTCCGAAAGATGATTGGGGGACAATTCGAAGATAGTCTCTCGTCTGCAGAAGGCTAGATCTTACAAAAGAACGGCAAGGTATGTAGCGCTGGTTCGCCTTTTCTCACGAGAGGTGCTTATTCCCAGCATTCAGCAGTGTTGATTCGAAACAGACAGAATCCTTACATAAGTGACGTCTTCACAGATTAATGGAGATGATGAACCTCAACTGAAATTGCTACTCTACCCTTAGAGGCCCAGCATCTGCCTTCATGTGGCCATTCCCCCCGTTGCAAGCCATTATTGACATGAAGTCTTCAAGTATCATGCGATGCCTAGCACGCGTCAAACTAGTCCTAGTAGTATCGACCGCTGTCAACAACGCCCCGTACTGTAGCTACTTTGAACCCCAGGTTGATGCCAAGATGGCAGCGAGTGAGATCGCGGCGTGAGGCCAAACAGCACATGAAGCCTGCATCCCTAACCCCACTAATCATCCGCTCCTTTCCAAGTTGCTTTCACCCAGCGTAGCATTTGACGCACGCAGCAGGAGCTGCTCTTCACGCGCGTGAGCGCGCATCTGCATAATGTATGCAGCTGAGCGGAAGTTTCCCTGAGATGGATGAAATTGAGTTACAGGGCCATTTTGTCATGTTTGAGACACAGTTTCCGTACGCTGATCCATGTCGATGCATCGTAAGTCCTGTTGCATGAAGCGGTCATGTCAATTGGTTTCATTGGACTTCGTTCCACATAGGAAGGATGCACGAACAGGCGGCGCGTGCCCAACGGGATTTCCACTGATCCTCCCCTACGAGTTGTTTCTCACCTACCAATCCTTGCACTAACCAGCCATCAAAGCCATTCTGAGCCTGTGCCAGGCGACCCGCCGCGCTAAGGTAGGCACCATGGTCGCTGCGACTCCAGTGGCCTGCGCTCCGACCTCTCCAGCTAATTTCCTCCCCTCTCCACATTAGGAGCTCACCCAGCCTACGAGTAGTCCCATCGCCCTTCCCCCTTGCACTGCTCTCGTCCCCCTCTCCCCATCCTCTTTCACTGCCCAACTCTCCACTCTCCTTCGCCTTGCTGATCATCGAGCTCGAGGCCATTGAGTTCAATCTGGTAAGTTTCATTCCCTTACTTTCGTATTGTCCTTTTGCGTTTCCCAAAATCCTTCGACCCGGGGGCAGACGACGGCAAAGATCAATCGCGACGCATCTTTTTTTGCTCATCAGCAGGCGGAGCACGAACCCCCTTTGGACCGATTCTCGAAAGCTCGACCTCCTCAACGAGCCTTATCACTGTCGCCGAACATTATCACTGGAACGGAACATCTGGAAGCGGTGGAGAAAAACCCTCAGCAGCTCACGAGGCATTGATCGCTTCCAGCTTTCCTGGATTGCCGCATAACGGTTGCGAAGCCCTGTCCCTTACAGCCACGCGATCCTTCGGCAACATTCAGTGTTGGCTCATAGAGCTCAAAATATCTTCTTGCTAGCCGAGACGCTCCAGTCATCCGTCTTCGACTCTTACCTGGCGACAAGCTCCAATACCTCGCCTATTCGCGACCTGCTTCGGGCCTGGCCACAATTTTCAACGTCAATTTAGTTCGGTGAAGTTCTTCAACTGACTCTGTCATACAGTCCAAGTCCAGCTCCCCACTCAGATACCCTCAGAGAACATTGTACACTTGTACCGTCTGGATTCCGAATCCCAAACCCAGGCGATCCCAGCAACTCGAGATGCCGCAATACACCTCTCGCGACATGGGTGACCCCTCCCAGATCAAGAAGAACAAGCAGTCAATGGCAGACCTCAAGTTGCGACGTCTGACGGAGCTTAACAACCGCCTCCGCGAGGATCTCGAGAGGGAACGCATTCCCGTGAGCACTGCGGCAAAGAGGTAAGCTTCGCAAAACCTTTGTTCGTAAAAGTACTTGGACTCTGACAGGCTCTTAGCATCATCGCCTACTGCAATAGCACTCGTGACTACATGGTTCCCTCGACCTGGGGCGCCGTCCCGAAGGGCGAGGATCCATACGCGCCTCAGCAGTCTGGTGGCTGCTGTGTTGTCATGTAAGGCTAAGAACAAAGACCGGCCGAATTGGTACGACACAGCCCAGAGCTCCGACGTTACTTGTACGATCTGCTGTGCGAGAAACCGAAAAGTACACAGATGGTGTCTCTCTTTCGAATAAACCCGACCTTCTTCATGTAATGGGCCAAGGAAGAGCGCCAACACTGGACGGACCACGACGGATTTCGACTCGATCAGATAAAACATAAAACTCACAAAACAGACAAACAATACCACGCGAAAGGCACCTTCCCACGACCTTTGATGACGATATCTAGCGCTTGTTGCAGCGGAGGACCGCAGCACATCCGAAATTTCTGTTACCTTTTCTTTTTCTATGTTGATAGCTGAGCTTGGCTATTCACCTTTTCTCGCGTTCGGTTAAGGATAATGATGGCGAGCTGAGGCGAGGTGATTATTGTGAGGCCCGCTGTGCTTGATCGGCACACTATGGGCACAGTGGGAGCTGTAACTGGACACAAATCCGAGTCGACAAGCATTGTGACTCGGTGTGATCTACACGGGCAATCATACTGCTCCGGAAAGACAAGCGAACGACAAGCGGAGGCACACGGCAGAGAAAAGCAAGTCGGGTTGGCTGCGAGTGGAAAGCCTTCCTGCTCCTTGCGCATGTAATAATTCTTTCCTCTTGTCTATCTATGTTGCTGTAGAAAAAAAGCATATATCACCTCTACAATGACCCGCCTACTTGTGATTTCGAGATCGATTCATGTTGCAATCCCACAGCATCAATAACAAGACCATGGGATTAATATTGCCTGCTTGCGAGTCCAATTGGTGAAAGTGACCGCTGTTCCCCGTCTGGGATCGTTGAAACAGCACAGGCTATCAATTCGAGTCGTGCATGGCAAGCGGGGAACAAAGATCGAATCTTACCCATCTCTTGTTTCGGATCGACATGCTGCGTTTGCTTGACGTGGAGGGGTGCCGGAGGTCACATGAGGGGCCTAGTACGCGATCCAACGTCGAGGGACAACTAGACAGTACAGACTACCCCTCCCTCAACACCAAGTTATTAAATAAGACGGCTTATATTGAGAAAGTGCCGGATAAACAGGAGAGAATGGCCGAGATTGCACGGCCGTCTGTGACCGGGCAGGTCACAAGCCCACTCCCAAGAGTGACGATTCAATTCTGCACGCAATGCAAATGGATGCTCAGAGCCGCCTATGTACGGACTATCCTCCCCTCTTTCCACCTCATAGAGGAAATCTCGAGCAGTAAATTGCCTCACGAATAACCACTGACCTAGCCTTGCTCATAGTACGCACAAGAACTGCTATCTACTTTTAACCTCACACTAGGCGAGGTCGCCCTCCAACCGTCGACTGGCGGAACTTTCGTTGTAACCATCACCACCCCTAGCGGCGACAGTAGCTCGGAAGCAACGACGACAATCACCAAGACTTTGTGGGATCGTAAGGAAGATGGTGGCTTTCCTGAAACCAAGGAGTTGAAGAGGAGAGTGAGAGACGTCATTGAGCCGGGGAGGGACTTGGGACATGTTGATCGAGATCACAAGAAAGAGGGATCAAAGACGAAGGAGCAAGCGGCAGCTGAAAAGGATACAGGCTCAGGGGCGCTGGAGGCTGAAAAGAAGTGTGAAGATTGTCAATGAAGCAGTAAGAAGACAAGTGACCTCGGTGTATAGTACTTGCGCTTGCAACAGAGAACGATCATCTGGTCCAAGGCATTTATGATCCTAGACCACACATATCGACTCACGGGAACAATGATCACGAGCATTGGCACTGCGTGGTAGTCTGCGTGTAGCTCGATTGACTGGTGCCACTGATACATGCATTGTCATGTCAATAATCACACTTAAGCACAGAGTAGGCTAGCGAGATGGTCATGTCTTGTCGGCAAAACTTCTTTTTTGTATATTTTATTCAGCAAGCTAAGGGACAGCTGGATTTGGGTTTTCGTTGGTCGAGTTTCGCATATTTGTGTGGTTATGGGGATGTAGAAGATGTCTTCATGTTGTGCATGAAGGGCGAGGGGGAGAGCTTCGACGTGAGAGGCATTTCAGACGAACAAATGCGAGAAAAGCGACCTGTCCCATAATGCTAGCACACACAGGAGATTGTACCAGGACGTGCTCCAACGGACACACAAATGTGTCCGTTGTTGTTTGTTCAAGTTTCGTTTTGTTCCTGTTCTTTCGAGAACGACCATCATGTTGTGGGCACCGGTTGTGACGGGAGCCGGAGCCAGCAAGAGGGCGTGCCAGCGTGCGGGAAAGGCGACATTGAGGCGTAATACATACACAGGCTGACGAGGACCGGGAAGACACTAGATTGGACAGATAGGCGAAATTGTATATCTGCCAAGGCTTCGGTTGCGATCACATCTAGCGACGTCCGAATCTGGAACGGTAATTAGTATCATGAGTTTCCACGAGAGGAGGCATCTACTTACTTCTGCTTCTTCTCGGCGGGCTTCAGAATCTGGAATGAGCACAAGAGACTCTCGTCAACACTCATCATGGCTCCAGCGTTGTCGAACTCTCCACAGTAGTTGGGGGCACTGAAAAGAGTGACCAGCTGACGCTTCGAGAAGAACTCGTAGCCGTCTTCCACAACCTGGTGAGCACGGCAGATAAGGTCCATATCGTGCTTCTGCAAGAAGCGGGACACCACATCTGGGCCGAAGGTGAAAGACACACCGCGATCGTTCTCGCTCCACCCTGTAATATCTTTATCAGGGTCAGACCACAAGAGGTCGCAAAGCAGACCACAGTCCGGAATCTGTATAAAGTCAGTACAGCGCAGGTACCTGTGAAGTGATGCTTGGATAAGCCAGCGCCGGCCAATAACTTACGTCAGTTGGTCGCATGACACGGCGAATCTGCTCCATGGAGTTGAGGTCGGGGCTCAAGCCACCGTGCATGGTGAAAATCTTCTCGTCGATGATAGCGGCGATAGGAAGACAGTTGAAGCAATCAGTGAAAGTCTTCCACAACTTGATGTTGTAGCGGCGCTTGCACTCGTCGTAGAAACCGTAAATGCGGTTGATCGACGCGCACTCGTGGTTGCCACGCAAGATAAAAAAGTTCTCGGGGTATTTGATCTTGTAGGCGAGAAGAAGGCAAATGGTCTCGAGAGACTGCTTGCCACGATCCACGTAGTCGCCTAGGAAAAGGTAATTGGCTTCTGGCGGGAAGCCGCCGTACTCGAACAGACGCAAGAGATCATAGTATTGCCCGTGGATATCGCCGCAAATCTGAGTACACAATCAGTACCTGTTAAACTAAGAGCAGCCCAGCATGAGCTTGTTTGTTTTGACTGACCTTGATAGGTGCCTCCAGCTCGAGGAGAATTGGCTGGGAAATGAAGATCTCCCGTGCCTTGGTGCAGAGATAACGGATCTCAGTCTCTAGGAGCTGCACTTGCTTGCCGGGGCGGCTGCCTCGAACTTCGAGCAGCCGGTCGATTATGGAGTCGAGATCGACTTCGTGTTGATCTGCCATTTTGAAGGTCTCTCACAAAGAGAGGACCTGAGAAGTGCGGAAGTGAGGGGAGGGTTAGGCCAAGGGTTTCGTCGATGCCTCTCTTTAAAGATGCCGTAGGTAGCGACAGTACTCAGATCAGCGGGGATCTGATCAGAAGTTAGCTTGTGTCGTTGTGCGCACATGCTGACGAGTCGTCATATCGTGCAATAAACAGTGGGCTTCAGACGCGCTAGATGTTTTCTGTCGTGCTGACAAAGGAAGCAAATAGCGCGATCGTGAGGCGGAATCTTGAGATCTCGGTCTGTGGCGGGCTTCTGGCTGCAAATGAGAGGCAGAAGGCATGCAAACACGCAATGCGGCGAGAGCGATATAGAGCTGGCCCAGGGGACGCGACAATACCGGCTGTACGCTGTGAACAGATTGCGTGCCTGCGAGATGCAGCCGAAACCCGTCACGACCGAAGTTGCCAACGCATGGCGGGGGGTGTGGGTGGTTGTTGGGGCTGTACTCACAGTGAAGTAATGACGGCTGTAGGAGGGGTCGCCAGGCAGCGCGGCGGAAGGGCTGGAAGTGCAACAATAAGAACAGCACAAGACGTGATTCGTCGTCGAAATAATCGAGCGATGATCGTCAGCGTTCAATGCAGAATAAAGTGACGATCGGAAATTCGAGCCCGTCGTCCTCGTCGTCGTCAAAGATGCCTCAGTGGGCCGTCGTATGTGTGTTGATGGCTTCAGGTGCGGGACCCGAGCAGCGTCGTCAGATTTAGGGGCGTCGCGCGAGAACGTAGGGAGACGTTCAGATGGGATGATAGATAAGGCGTCGCTCAGTTGAGGAACGCTCGTCGCCAGGATTTCAAGTGGTGAACTTGAATATAACGGATTGATGCAAGAGATCGAGTCGCGTTGGTAGAAGCGAGTCAAAAGCAGGCCTCGTCAGCGTCAAGCAGAGGGAGGGGGCTCTCTCTGTGGTGGTCAGGACGCGATCGGGATTGCGTCGGTCGTCGGGCGGCTCGCTGAGGATGCCTCTATGTTCTGACTCGAAAGTCAATATCGCCGGGCAGGACACTGAGAAGTGATCCTGGGGAAAGTATGTGTAAGCTTGGCAGTTAAACGCCTATCGTCGATTTCGTCTGTGCAGAGGTCGTCGTTGGAAGAAAGGGAGAAGGAGACGCTTTGGAAGTTTTTTTCTCTGTGAGGGAGAAGATGCGGCCGGGAAGGGTGGAGGTGGGAACGAGCGGTTTGGGGGGCAATGGGCGGCTGGAGGGGAACGAATGGGCGGTTGAGAGGGGGAGAGCAGCCCAGACTAGGGAGACTGCTCAGCTCAGTGGTTGCTGACCTGAGCATTCCAGTTAGGTGGTAAAGGGCGCTAACACTGCGTTGCATTTCGATGCCTATTCCCACTGCCAGTGCGCTGTACCCCAAAGCCTCGTAAAGCTGAGCCGTTTGGCCAGCGCATGGCTCCTAGACGGATGGAGGGGCTTAGCGCTGGGCTCGACGGCCCATTGGTGGTCCATGCTTCCGAAATGGCGCAAGGGGGCCTCTAGTGGAAGGGAGCAACGTCCGCTAACTTGGGCCTATCCCGGTGCCTGAGCTTCCATTGTGCACTGACTTTAGGCACCTCTAAGCCACTAACGACGTGGACGTCTAAGCCATCATCGCCCGTTCTACCGTACCCCTGGCCCTGTCATATCGTGTTATTAATGTCAACACTCTTGACGCGACGGCCTCGAGAGGCGATAAGGCTATCACGACGTGTGGGACACTGTGCTCTCGAGCGTCAACTGCATCAGTTTGGCAATTGAAATGCAACGCTACCGTAAGTACTGATTCAAAATCCATCCAGTTGAAGCCCTCACTCTCCTTCTCCACGAGCTCCACGGAACCCCACGGCCTTCCACCTCCTGAATCCCAGATCGATCTGCAACAGCACCGAGAACCCCTCTTTTCGATTGTTGAATGACTGGAATCGACGCGCAATTGCAACGCGCCACTCTCTGCACCCATCGAAACTTAATCCTGTAGCTATGTCTGCCAGCTTCTAAGATTAGCAATTGCTCTCGAAGATCGCTGAGCCGGTCCCTATGGGTGGGGCAACAAGTCCGGCTCATGCGGATGCCGTGTTGCAGATGAAACGAGAGGAGATCGTATGCCATGCCGGCTCACGTAGTCTGTCGTGAAACCAGCCGCCATCGGCCAGACGTACTTGCTTATTGACGCTGTCAAGACGCGAGCATATTCTGGGGTAGCGTGAACAAGCGGAGACCAAATGGGAAGGCAAGACACACATGAAGATTAAATTTGATGTATTTCCTTCAGTTCACACATGTAGCCCTGATATCCTTGAACCCCAAAAGTTCAAGAGCAAAAGCATTCCCTAGTTGCAAGGCAACTCACCGACTTCTTATATGCCCAACTGAACAAGGGAACGAGCCCCGAAGTCATCCGTCTAAACGCCAAATACTCCTTGCCGTACCGTGGTAATACAACCAACAACAGGCGACGCAATCGAACAGGACTGAGCTGTTCATAGTTCCTCTCGACCTTAACACGCAATACACGGGCATACTTGGAGTTTGCCCTCATCGTCTCCTAGCCGATGTTCTCCGTTTCTGATGTGCATTTGTGTTGCTGAGCACCTTGCCAGCCTTACCCTTTGCCCCAGTCGCTGCTGACGAGCTCCCGGTGTCCTCGTCAAGATCGGCTGGAGTCAGTATAGCTTCGCGTAGGTCAACATCAACACCAAGTCCCTTCATTTCATCATCGTCCAGGTCTGTCAAGTCTTCACTCAGCATTCTGATCGCATCCCGACCAGGCCATTGTTCCGCAAGGACTGAGGTACCTTTTGGCTGGAAGGTCTTCAGGTGCCAAAAGATGCCGCCCTCGGATAGCGGGTCAACGGAAACCTTGCCCAAGCTCCCATTTGATTGCGGTGGTGTGGGAGGGCCGGCTTGGTCCGGCCTTGCGAGCGCCACATAAGCACCATCCGTGCCCGGCGGGGTTTGTGAGTCGGCAGCCTGTGTTGTAACAAGAGGTTTTGTATCGTCCGTCGCGGAATCCGGCTTGCTCTCTTCACGCATGTCTGCTTCTTCCTCAACAGCACCTGTGCCGTTGTCGATGTGCTTTTCTTCCGCAACGTCTTGCGGATCATCTGGCTGGTCGACACTCATTGACTCGTGGTCGTCTGCACCAGGTTTGTCGACGTTGTTGTGAGCATGATCGGCGGCATCTGCCATCTCCACGTCATCTGCGGGTGCGCTCTCAAGAACGCTTTCGGGCCTATTCTGCTTCGCTTCGACGCTTCCTTCGATGATAGCTTCGAGCTCGGCTTGTAGGGGGCCGTACGACCGATTTGAGATCTCCGCTTCTATTTGCAACGCAATCTCGACGTACGGCTGCACCGCCTTGAGTATGCGCTTGCCGAGTTTACGACGCTCACGAATGTCTGCGAACGAGCCCTTGACTGGAGAGGTATCCGCCAGCTCGCTGCTGTGCTGTCCATTACTGGTCGGTGGTTCAAAAGGCATGGCAATGCCGGCACAAATAGCATCGCCCAGCTCTTGAGCAAAGGACAAACCAGTGACGTATTGTCGCTGCTCCATCTGTGCTTGCATTTTCGATAGCGCCTCGCTGAAAACGTCTTTGTCGAGCCTGAAGAAGTAAGTTTTGACTCTGGTGGGTGACGGTGTTTCAACTCACGATATGGCTTTGTCCATGGCCGGGCCAAGGACCTTGGCGACGGGAAAGTAGCATTCATCCACGAATTCTTGCTCCAGTTCCGCTGCTTCAAGCTTGATTGCCTCCCTCTGGACAAGCTCGTCGGATAGTGCCTTGAGTTGGTCAAGGTCTGTGATCAGATTCTCTGCAAACTCCAAACGGCGAGCCAGGCGTTGTTTACCGCCAGGTCCCATCGCTGCGAAATTCCGTCGTGTAAGCTCCATGGACGAGAAAGACTCCATTTGCAATTGCAGACGCTTCAGCAAAGCTGCACCACGACGAGCCTCTCTTTTGAGCGTCCAATACCTGCAGGCTTCGCTGAGGTAGTCCTTGCGTTTTCTAAACGGGAATCTTTGAATGGACGACTCGACAACCTCGAAGACTTGCTGAGGAATCACGGGAGCCCCGGATGGGAGCTTCCATACGTTCTTTGGCGGTTGGCTCTTCTTCACATCCCCAGTCACGACTGGGAGCTTCGCACCACTGGCTTGAGACTCCGCCAACGCGGGCTCGGAAACGGCATTGCGGTGTCGAGCTGCCAGGACATTAGCCATGGCATGATTGTCTGCCCATATCCTGCCGCGCATGTTACGTTTGTAGAACTTCTTCGCGGTCCTCGTCGCTTGATGAACGCTGTTCTCTTTCGTATAGTCGGGAGGACAATGCCTGTCACAAAATGCTTTAAGGACCATGCTGCCATCCAGAACTGCAAGAGCACCGTGGCTAGTCTTCATCTTCAGATAGAGCTTTGCGCGTCGCGCACAGGTGACGTGAAAAGCCTGGTAGCAATTCTTGTTGCTGCATTGGATGCAAGCGCCCATCTTTTGATGGCAGATGTAGCACGAGAGCTTCCACCGAGTTTTAGGAACCTTTTCGACGTCCATGACGGGCTCCATGAATGTGTGGTTACCGAGAGAGACTTCGGGAATCCACATCGCACAAAGCAGATGCGCCCACTTGGAGGAATTGGTCTGCTTGAATGCTCCATCCGTGTTGGGGCAAAAGATGCAGGTCTGATTACAATCAGTACGTATGACCAAGTTGTCTCAAAGCTTAGGCACTTACTGGTACTCCCCGCCCACAAAGTTGACACTTGCGGCACAACCATTGTCCTTCTGGGATGAAAGGCACACCATAGCACTCCTGATGGACTGCGAGGTTGCAGCCATCGCAGAAAACGATAGCGTTGGTGTTCTCGCAATCTCCATCGTCACAGATGGCACATTTCGAGTCTGGCTCTTCTCCTTCTCGGGACTCACCATTGACAGCTGCGGCGGAACTCGAACGAGGTCGATGTGTCTGGGGTGGTTTGGGGTTCGGTTTCGGTATTCGTCTCTCTAATGCGTGCCATTCCTTCTCAATCCCTGTCATGGTGATTTCGAAGACTTCTCGGGTGATGGCTTCGAGCTCATTCTGCTTTCTTTGGGCATTATAATTCTCGAGCCACATGTCGTCTTGCTCATCCATGTCGTACTCAACACGCACAGGGCGTGTCGCATGAGTGGCCTCTTCAGTATCAGCTGGAGCCGTGGTGACTACATCATCCTCAGCATTGCCCTCGACAGCTTTGAGAAGATTTCGCTCAGGCCTGGGGAAACTGTCGCTTTCCTGGTATCCAGCATTGCTCATAGCGCGGTCAACGTAACGAGCCTGGCCAAAAGTCTTGCTTTCGAATAGCTCTATACGATTCGTCTTACGGTATGATGGTAATTTCAAGTCAAGCCGTTCTTTGGGTGTTTGGTTTTGAATCGGCAGTATCTTAGGGGTTTTTGGTGTGCTGATTGCATCGAGGCCTCGCGTGCCATGGAAGCTGACGACATCACGGGTCAAGCGCCGTGGTCTTCTCGTCGGGGTTGCGAGAGAAGTCTCAAATGGATTGGTCTCGGACCGTTGTGATGCATTTGGGGTGTTGTTTGCGGAAGCAGGATCAGCTAGCCTTGTGGGTGTTCCATTTCCGAGGAGTGGTGTCCCCGGCGTCTGAGCCATAGGTGTGCTTGGGGCTTCCTGAGGAAGTGTTCCATCCACTTCGTCCGCTGTCAACACCATGAAAGTTCCCTCAATATCGAGGTTCGGGTGAAATTCCTCCCATCCTCGCTCTTCTCGAGGCTTGTAGTCATCGGCTTGTTGAACAGATGCGGCTACGGCAGCCGCCGTCCCCCATTGCATGTCTTCCGCATCTTCTGCCGCGAAAGACCGGGTACGTGCGCTTCTTTCGCGTCGAGGTAGGACTGACGGAGTCGAGCCATTGAGGGAGTTTCGCGGCGCGCGTGGGCGTGAGGCTGTTGCTGCGCGAACAGTCGGCGTCGTATCATCAGAGTCGGCATCTACGAAGCGGCCTCCACCTCCCGGTCCTCCCGGAATATAGCGACGCTTCTTAGGCGGTGGTTCCGAGGCCATGGCTGCGTCGAGGGCGGCTTGTCTTGCGGCGCGCGCGGCGTTCGTGGTACCTGGTGGTCGACCGCGGCGGCGTCCGTTGCTGGAAGGAGTATGTCGAGGCGATGCAGAGGCCGGAGCCATGACGGGAAACACGCTTTGACAGAAGGTGAGAAGCGCAGCAGCTTGGGCTGTCTAAGTCGCGGATGTCTAGCTCAGCGCGTGGAGAGGAGATAGCGCTGCGGCTCTGTCAGGGACGCGGGGCGGTTGCGGCGCATTGGCAAGACCCTGGGGCGAGCACGGTGAAGGATATAGCCGCATCAAAGAAGGTCACCGGCCGATCGAGGGCCTCCTCCTGAGGCTGATAATGCACAAGACTACGATGCAGTGATACGTGTAGTTGCGATAGCGGCTCTCGAACCGGTGGTGGCTTACCAGCGAAAACAGAGGGACGCGTGAAGTCAAGACGCACGGACCACCCTGGATTCCCAGGGGCGGCGCTCTCCATTTTACTTCTTTAGTCAGCACTCTCGACAGCGCTAGCGCCCCAGGCGCGATTGCCGGAAAAGGAAAGGGAGTCGGTGTCGCGGTCCCTACATCTGAATCCATTTGCGATGTTGAATTAGATGTTAGATGCAGTACAACGAGTTTTGAGGTCAAACTCTAATGCTCTAATAGATGAAATGACGTAAACCTATTCCACAATTGAAGATTACTTTTCAAGGTCTAGGACGTAGTGATCAGGTGTTTTGGAAAGCAATATCTCCGGCCACCAAGACTATACACTCGGCGACATTTGCGATTCGGGGTTAATAGGTAGGACCCTTCCTTGAACCATAAAGGTAATGCCTGTATGAATTCGGATGCAATACCGCCAAACTCAAAGTCTCAAGTACATTAATCGCGTACGGGGCAGTGTTCTCAGACCAATCGTCGGAGTAAATCTGGGAACAAGATTTGCCTTGAGAACCACATTACGGCCATTGATGAGGTTGAGCATGTGAAAATAGACTAATAACCTGACTTTCTTGATGCTTTTGCATCTTGACAGAGTGGGTTGCAAGGGAAAGCATTGTGAATCATATCTCGCCATTGCAAGGTCCACTGGAGATGTTTAGACTTCATCTAACACCGGTGAGGTGGAAGTGTTTAAGAGGCAAAACGTGTTGTTTTTAGACGATCTCGCTTGGTAAGAATCAAGTTGGTCTTACATACCGTGTGGAGAATGCCGTGATATAACTGACCTAGACACAATGTTGAGTGTCGCTGTAAAAGAATGAACCTGTACCGCTTTTCAGATTTTACATAGCGTGCACTACTTTAGTCGACGACGGCGTCTATGTTGTATTTCCCATTGACTCGAAGCACGCACACCTGTTCTTTGCCGTACAATGTTCGCAAAGATTGGCGAGGGTAAGGTATACTTTTGGTATTCCCGATGAGAAATCACGTCGAACATGCGATTTACCCGGTACCCAGCATCACGATTGCCTTCAAATTATACAAGAAGCCATAACCCAATTTCACTGAGAAATGCAGCGCGGTTTCGCGGGGTTAAATTGTCTGAACAAGACTATACCGGCCATCAAAATCGATTTCGTAATGATGAGCTCAGCATAATAATCAGGCCTAGAGTTCATGTGCAGATGGAGGCAATATACGACTACCCGGGATCCAATTGAAGGCCATCTAGCCACACTTCTGAGCTGTCAGAATGCCGATGATGGAGGCGAACACAGGTCTTACTCTGTAGATAGCAATGAGACTGTTCTCTTCTTCTGCTTCAGAACTGATTGGAGAATATAGGATGGTTTGACTGAATATCACACAATAGGGCTCTACAGCCACTTCGAGGAAGGGCCGTCGGCAGCTTCTTACATGAGGAGTTCCATCAAGTGAATTCTCGATACCTTCTTGGCAGTCCTTGAAGTACTGTCTCGCAAGAAGAGCAAGTTAGATAGCAAGTACATAATGAATCCGGACCGTACTACGTCTGCTTATTTTAGCAGGACACGAAGACACGATGCATTGAGAAGACGACTGCACTTCGAACACACTGGGTTTCTATCACCCCGTCTTGTATGAGTCGTGATTATCCTGTAAGAAAGACAATTAATGGTGATGAATAAGGCGAGTTTAATGTGACGCACTGATTGTTGGGAAAGGAACACATGTCCAATGACTGGAATCATTCTCCAAATGGCTTTTTATAAACACTTTAGGAGCATGAAAAGGGGAATATGCCCGCATTCTGTACATGTAAATGGAGTTACACTCTACGGCGTAAGGCAGATCGCGAAAGCTAGCCCCGGCAAACATGACCATGCAATGGTGAAAACCACAGTTGCGCGTATCCCTCATGATAACTTCAGCGGCTGATCAGCCCGCTGAAGCGACTCTCTTCCTCCGAGAGAAGTTCAACTCGCCACAGACAGATCATGTACCGGATGTCTCTCCAAGATCAGTCATAGTACAATCGTACAGACGTGGAGTATGAAGCCGGGAGGAGAGCATCCCACTGCTTCGCAGAAAAACTGACGTCCTTCCTTTCGACATTCTCGTGGACTGTTCACAAGTGGATGAAGGGCCTTGTCACTGGCGTTGCTCGAGCGCTTAGTAAGTCAGACGAGCAACGTTGAGCAGGTGGGAGAGTTTGCAGGAGACCAACCCGCCTTCCTCGCCCGGCTTCACCGTCACTCTGTCAAAACCTGTTGACGTTCAAGCACTTGCCATCACGAGACCACAACCATTGATCAGGTGTGAGTCTGTAGGAGGAGCTCGCAATCTTCGTCCTTCGAAGTACCTTCTACTTGCGCAGCTTGGAAGACTCCATCGTCGGAAGTTAGCGGCTTCGAGGACTGATATCAGGGATGAGGAGTTCGCGGATAATCACTCAGATCGACAAAGGGATGCGTATCTGTAGAAAAGCACACTTGAAGAATCGGAAATCTGCATGACCCCATCGGATCACGGGACAAAATTCGCAAAGACCGCACTCTCACGGCGGGGTGGCAGGACCGGTAGGTGTGAGTTGTCGAGAGGCTAATAACGGTATCTCCAACCACATGGACGATGTTAGCGGTCAGTCAGCCTCATTCTAAAGTCTTGGACACGCTCGCCCTGTCTTCGTTCATCAGGATTGCATTGGCAGAACCTTAACTAATGGGTAAGAATGAAAGCCCCAGTGGTCAAGTTCGTCTGATGTCGTTGTAGAACCCGCCTTCATGCAGTAGGGCGTCCGGCAATGGTAAAAGCTCGTTCATCTAGCGCGACAGCTTTCTGCAAGCCATTCGGCATCGGCTGTGGCGGCGGCAGCGAGATGAGAGACCACTGACCAATGCCTTGTAAGCCACGGAAATCAAGGCTGGTTGTCAATAGCCACTTGTGTGCAGGGAACTACCCTGTCGCATGGAGTACGCTTTGCTAATGGAAAGACCAGAAGCTATGACTCGGCGGGGCAGGGTGAGAATAGAACAACAGACGCGCAGACCGCTTCGTGTCATTGCTGAGGCTGAGTGGATGGAGGGGGTTGGAAAGCGCCAAGTATCGTGAAATTCCCGATTACTGCTTCATCTGTCCGATCGACATGCGATTCTTGTAATGTTTCGCCATTGCGTTCTCGGGACATGCATCGTCGGTTGACTCAAGCTTCCCGGCGTCAAAGAGCGGTCTGCCAGATCAGACTGGGGGTATCGTTGCACATCGCCATGTGAGAGCAAGTGTTGTGCATCACATTCTTGAGGTCGGGTCACGACATGAGAACGGCAGCAAGAGTTGCGTTGGAAAATTTTCACCCTGCAGGTGACAGTCGCAGGATGCCACTGCATATGTTCTCACGATGCAGTGCCAGAGGTGCTTCCAGGCCATGATATCCCTCCAGCTCGAGTTGCCCCTCCCCCGCTATGCCTCAGGAGGGGTCTGCGGGCGCAGATTGGTTATCTTCATTGGAGGCCAGGCGCGCGTCAGATCTGTCATGACTCCATTTACAGCCAGGTGCATGCAGCTTCGGACCATTGTCTGAGAAATGCATACTCGCGAACGTCCTAAACGTATCAGAAACAGCATAAAGCATGCGAGACTTGCCACTATGCGAGACAATGCTGCACGCACTTCTGCCTCGCATCTCTGCCGTGCTTTGGAGAAAGCCACAAGAACAGCGGTGAGAGGCTGCGCGCGCTTGGAAGCCGTCCACTCGAGACGCATCGCAGCCTCTCCATTCCTCACCTTGGCCTTAGCGATAGGACATCTCCACAGCAAAGGCAACAGGTTTGTGGTCATGTGCTTCTTCTGGCATCTTCTCGCCGGAGCCGAGTGTGGCCGACGACGGGTAGTTGGCTCTTCTCATGCTGATTTGCCTCAACCGCCGGATGCGCCAAGTACGCTTGAGCTCGTGCGATAGGAGCAAATAGCCCTTTTCAGCCAGCAGACGTGCCGTGTTTGCTTGGCTGCTTGGGTTGCGCCGACACCGTGACCTGATTGTGACGATCTTCAGGGTCTCTCCTCGAACGCTAGTGATATGTCGTAAGACGTGCAGGGCAGTTGGCCCCCAAAAGGAATGTCGTCCAGCGCGTCGGAGCAGAAATTGAATCGTCCCTTTCGCTGTATCGGACTGTTCGATGGACCTCTCAAGGAAATATGCCCATGAGGGCTCTATCTAGCGACGCTCCAGCAAGTAAGCTGTGCATCCGTACTCGATTTCATGACGAGGTACGAATTGATGATCAGATCGCCCCAGTCATCGTGCCGAGACGTGGAACATCAAGGCATCCAAATCCGTCACTGCCTGCCGCAACTGCCTTTTCAGGGTCCACGCTTCCCAAGTGACCGACTCAAACATAATTTGAGGATCTGCATCGGAAGAGGTAGAGACGTGTCTCGTGATAAGGCATTTAGCCCACGTCCAGCAATGATCGACTGAGCGCGGGGTCTACCACCCCTGTGCCTCCCTTCTTTGCGCGACTACCATTCACCAATACGAAAGCGAGATGGACATTGTGAGAGGTCCATGCTCTTTCCAGCGTGGACTGAGCCGCTGTTCAGGTAGTCGTTGTTACGGCAAGGATTATTATGCGGTGCCGTACCGAGTATGTCTCATGAACCCGCGACTCATGACTTTCCAACACAACCAACTTGGGTATGATTCATGAGCTTGACGATCTTATGTCCATTTCCTCATGCATCTGGAAAGAAAAGGCAGCAGGTATGGAGAGGAAGTATTGCCATGATTATTTATGCGATGATCTACCCATTGACTTCTAATATACTCAGGGCAAATTGCGCTGTCATCTCTGCGACGTCGAGAATTGTCCAGAATAGGCCGTAGTGTCAGCTATTTCTGATTTCTGCACGCTGTCATCAGTTCCAGAGCATTCGATGACCCCAGTGGACAGGCATCGGAATACGAGCTGACGCCTATCGGCTTCTGCGAATTATTTCTCTGAGTGTAAAAGAAAATGCTACGATATAGGCAACACCTATGGCTACTGTTCGGCCTCGGGCTTGCCTCAACGACTGACAGCATCACACCCTCCGCGCGAGATACTGCCCTCGTCTTCGCTAGCAGCGTGTCTAAGCTGTAGCACATAGAGTAATTTGTAGAAGTATTGCCCCCATTAGAAATGCCGTGGTCCTGCTCGCTGGCATCATCCTTGATAAGTGCCGGGTCGTTGGCCAGAGAAGGAATTACCGACAGGCCTGGAGCACTCGTGCCTCCAGACAGACCAAGGTTCACACTAATTCAGCACGATGATGCTGATTTCTGGGCAGACCACAAATTCGAGGTCAACAAGCGATAGTGTTGGTAGTATTGCCTACTTCTCTGTCTTGACAGCCTGGTGGGCCACTCGAGAGAGAGATTGGCGCATAAGTAGCGGCGACTTGACTTGTCGTGCACTCCACGTAGATGGGTTGGTGGGGTCCAGCGTCGGAGGGGCATGAGTAGCTTGCCACGGATCCCCAATCGCGTTCTCCTTGGCCCTCCTCGCGTGGAGAAATGACATAACGTCTCCCATCGCTGAGATGAAGCTGCATATAAGTGGATTGTTGGATCAAGTTGGCAATAAGAGAGTCTTATTGAACCTTCAAATGGTGATTCTCTTCTGCAGAAGCATCCACTCGGTATGGTGCGATGGCGTACAGGAGGATGCTATGACGACGATCAGGGTTCTTGCATTGCGGTTCGGACGATATATTCGGCGCTGAATTGCTGGCCTATGAAGGCCTGTAGTTGAAATCAACACCTTCAATGACGATCCGTTCGCGCCTGACATCGCCAGTGCACAATCGAGACAAAGATTGGATGCTCATTGTTTCAAAGCCCGGTCAGGTCCCTGTCGACTACTCCCTGGCACTCTTGGACCTTCTGGTGGCCTGCCACACTAGGTTTAGCGATACCAACTTGAGCGCCAAAGCGGACCAGCAATCTTGAAAACGACGCTGGGACTCGCTAGTCAGGAGATGACCCTGGAACCCAATCTTCCATGCTGACCATAATGGATGTTTGTTGTTTGTTATGATGCCGAACCCCGTCATTACCGATGGAATTTGAGACTGATGCACATGGAAGATGAGAGCGAGGAAACGTGATGTAAGGGAAAGCGTGACGGTTGTCCAGACCCGCGCAGTAATTGGCCATGGGACCGTAATGTCTCACAAGACAGAGGCCAGAAGCCCCGCAGTCAAACGTGCAGCTGAGATCCAGCACGTAGTCACTTAGATAACTCCCATTTGCACGGTGTCAATCTGAGACAACGCTCGCTGGACTCTCGAAACACAGGCTCGGCCAGAACGTTCGCCGTCGCGGATCGAACAAGTCTCGTTCAGCCGGCAGATCTCAGATCTGCTCCGGTCTGCTGACGAGGAGGCAATAGGAACTGCCCTTGCGAATTGGCTCATCTGCACTCGGCGCAATTGTCTCGACTTGAAGTCTGATGTCTTTAGGGCTGGCCATTGAGCTGGATTCTGCCTGCCGTTCCATGTGACATCGTACCATTGAGACCATATCGGGAACCAGGAGAGAAACCATGCCGCGTTTGTGCCATCGCTATAGTGCATCGGCGACGCGACCCCCACACAGATGACCGATGTACAGAGAGGTAAGAACGATGCTCTCTTGAGAGACAGGTCTTGGCGAGCCGAGTTGGCTACGACTCTGGCCTGGTATCGTTGGTAAGGGCGACGGGGGCTATAGCAGTGTGTGGCTAGCTTGAGGCTATCGTCAAGGCGCCGGTGTTTTTTCTTGCCGCCTGTAGCGCGTTATCGAGGACAAATTCGGAAACTTTGCTGCAACTCAATTGGGTCGCGACCAAGTGCCATAGCTGTGAGGTTCCAGGAGGACCGCGCCCTGAAGCATATCCGAATCGTCCGGAATGTCTGAGTAAGAAGACAAGCTGAGTATTTTCGTCCTCACATTGAGACATCGCTGAGCCAAACGTACGATCGAACAAAAAATCAAAGGTGACGAGAAAGCCGTACAACGACTCTGGACTGGGGCCGCTTGGGGCGTCCTGGCTTGTGCAGCTGCAGGCTTCGTGCAGTGGTAGACTGATGCAGGCTCATGCAAGCTGCACATAGAAGCCCATTATTGGTCCGAGGTAAAACGAGGTCACACTGGCTGCGGCTCTTCAGAGGCCGGGACTCCGTCAAGAAGTATCTGGTACTTGAGGGGGTTCGCCTTGCAGATGATGGGCGTTTCTTTCAATGGAAGATGCTAATTGTTGTGACAAGCCTATGGGAGGGAGAATTCGGGAGGCGGCGTTGTCATGTCTGGCAGGAACCCCGCCTATGGCGCTACGAGCCGCCTGTAGCAAACCGCTCGTAGTACCTGGATGGATTGCTCTTGCCCTGGGACGACCTGAGCTTGGGGAAGGCCTGGATTGACTGAGGCGACGCCCTGAATACCGCTGAAGCCACACCCGAGCTCACCTCAGCTCCGCCATGCCCAAATGTCGTGATGTTTAAAACAGGTGCGTCCTGCCACCCTCCGCGGCTTTTGACCTCGACTGACCTGTCAGCTGGTAATTGTCTGCTCGAAGCATTACCGCCAATCCCTCCAGCACCAGGCCTAGGCATATGCCGCGTTTACTGGTCACAGCAGTCCAAGACACGCTGCAGGGTCTGGTGGCCATCATCATCAGCTGCTGCCAACCCACACACCCATCACGAGCCTCCAAGCAATCTCCAAGCACGCGCATGCCACACCCACCATTGCCTATCAGTCACTTCTGAGAGTCTGGCAGACCACCAAAGTATCGTCCAGCCATCTCCCCACCTCAACTCCATCGCCTCGCTCGCTTCCTTTAGTGGCGCCCGCATCCCTGTCCTCGACCGACCCTCTCTTGACCGGGGGCCTTGTTTTATTAGGGGACGTACTGCCCCTCCACTCGCCGCGAGACCCTTCTTGCTGTTTTTGTTCTCACCACCGGCTTCACCTTTTCTCTCTTCGCCCTTTGCCGGATTTGCGGTTGCTTGCTCTTGCTTTGCAGGAGGCTTGCTTCTACTGGGAAGGAATCTGGCTGTCGAGTTATCAGACAGGAGAGGGACTGACTGTCTCTTTCGCCGTTCCTTTGGTTCCGTTTTTTTTGGCGTCCGGTTGGCGTCGTGGTTCTTGCTACAGTCAGCGGCTGCCTACTTTATCAGCATCACGTTGCTGCGTCAGAGTTCTCCAGGTTTTTGCGTCACCTGTGCATTCCTCTAGGTGAGTAGTGCTGCTTTCTACACCACTCCGGCATGCTCCCAGTCTGCTTCTGTTTCTGTTTGTTGCAATCCGCATTCCTGTCGTGTCTTGTTTCTCAACCCAGCGTCTTTCACCCACATTGTTGCTTGTTTTGCGGCACCCACCGAGCGACTGGTTGGCTCTCGACATAAAGAGCACTTGCGCCCCGAAAGGCGCTGCAGGCGATGGCGAAACCACATGTTCTTTGACCACATCCTTGGCGACAACAGCCGTAGGACATTCGCCTTTGTTGCTTGTGCCTGCTGTTCGGCCGTCAACTGGCCAAGACAACGTTCCCCATACAGGAAACGGCTCTTGATGCACCTCAGGTCCCGACATGTATTTGCATGTGTGTGTGTGCTAGTCTAAGCCACTTCGTTCGCGCGCCCCGGCTGTGCAATTGTTGACTCTTTGCTGCGGGACTGTGATACTCGTTACTTGACGCTTTTGTTACACGTTCTACTCTTCCAGGTTGCCTGCGATGTTTGATCTGTGTTCTCTTCTTCACAAAACTACTTGGAATGTTCCGGCATTAACAACAAGTCGACTCAGATAGACTGCACATTCGGCGACATTTACCTCTTGATACGCCCGACACTTTCTGGCGCTTCCGAAAGTCGACTCTCGGATAAATCCGACTCGATACATAATTACAAGGAAAAGTCATCCTTCAGGGATGCAAAGAAGCTGCTGAAATGGATTCGGAAGATGGAGAGTTGTTTGTGAAAGTATGTCGAAGCGCGAACGACAACCATGTATCTGCTCGCTGACTTGGTTCTAGCAACTCGCAAGTTTCGTGCGCACGCACGAGAAGGCGTTGGCCAACGCTCTTCAGTTCCAACGTCACCGACCGACGCAGAGTACGAGCTCCGCGACTGTTTCTGTACCTCCTTCCCCATCGCTTCCAGATCGGCCCTCGACCTCGAGCTCAACAACCAGCTCCCTCGCTGCCGCCTTGTCTTTCGGTCCACTCAACTTTACATCTCAGAATGTCAAATCGGCAAGGTTGGCCCTTACGCCTCATCATCTCTTCTACCTGTTGTCACGATTTGAGGAGCTTAACATCGACGTTGGGCCGATGAAGGTGCGACTCGAGAACCTCCATGACAGCTCGACTTCTGCCAATTATGTCTCTTTCCTGGGCAACACAGGACGATCCAAGAGCATGAGTTCTGACGTCGGCTCCATCCACTCTGTCTCAAGTGTGCGCAGCGTCATGTCCGGCATGTCTGCCTTTTGGGCCAGCTTTGGTATTGGAGCGAGCATCTCTACGGCGCGGATGGAGCGTCAGAAGCTTGCATTAAAGGCTGATCTCAAATACCTGTACTCTGCGTTCACCAAAATCCCCTGTGTGCCTTGCGCCCGATTGGCGTGCTCGCCTGATCCGCGGCTATGAGGAATTTCCGTTTGACTCTGCAGTACCGCTCTACGCTTTCAAGAACCTGCAAGCGCTGGAGGTGAGCAGTATTGACTTCAGACAATTCTTCGGCTGGGACCGCCTGGCCGATCAACTACGGTCTCTCACGTTGCGACGGGCTGGCATTGAAGACCCTGCGGATATCCTTATTGACATTGTCATGGACGATATGGATAAAAGACGTAGGCGTACGTCGAAGTCTCAGGCTTCGCCACCCGGAACGGTGGTGCACACAAGTCCTCGAAGAAGTCCCACTATCCCTCAGCCTGAGCTACACCGGTCCGCGACCTCGCCCGACCCCCGTGGCTCGTTAGGATCATTGACTATTGGTTCATTGACCCTGAACGAGAATGCGGTTGATGACAGCAACCTATCAGACGGTGTGACGCGACTGGAGTTAATCCGGGACGACTCCGATGATTTGGGCACGTCTCCAATCAAGCAAAGTCGTCAAAGGAGCAACTCACCAAGTCGACATGCTTCGCGGAACTCGGTGCACCACGCCCGCTCCGGTCACAAGATGCGCCGCTCCGGTTCCGGGAGCTCGCATTCGAGCATGTCCGACTCTTGGCACCACCACACTCGCGCCGGTAGCACCGCAAATCTTCTGGCTCTGGGTGTCCTTCCGGCGTCGAAGTGGCGCTTCTTGAGGCATCTCAGCCTTGCTGACAACTCCATGACCACCATCAACCCGACGAGCCTCGCTCCCCTTTCAAATACTCTCTACTCTCTCGACTTGTCCTCGAACCTCTTCAGCCAGGTGCCTGAGAGCGTAGCAACTTTGACGGCCCTGCGGGCGCTGAACCTTTCTCAGTGCATGATTGACTCTTTGCACTCCCTCACGAGGAACCCATTGCCTGCGATCACGTCCCTCAATCTTCGAGCAAACAGGTTGCAGTCCCTTGCGGGAATCGAGAAGCTCTATCCTTTGGAGAGGCTCGATCTGCGGGACAACCGCATCACTGACCCAATGGAGCTGGCTAGACTCACCGGTATTCCCGACATACGAGAGATCTGGGTCGAGAGGAACCCCTTCACGCGTACTCACAAGGACTATCGCATAACCATTTTCAACCTCTTCCGGAACCAGCCTGGGTATACTGAGGACATCATTATTGACGGTTGCGGCCCGTCTTATTCAGAGCGCCGGCAGCTCGTGGAACGCGCCCCAATTCCAGACTCGGTTCCGGTCATCAAACCAATCATCCCTGATGTCCCTGCTTTTGACGTCAGCAAACCCACTATCCTCTACGGAACTCAACAGGACAGAGAGGTTTTGCGCAAAGAGCGTCCCTCACCGAAAGCAATCGCCAGTGAGATCAACACGAACTCGACCCGCCGTCGGAAAACGCCAACCAAGCGGCGGATCGTTGATTTGGCCACTGGAGAGACTCCTCCCTCGCCACACGCATTGGACCTACGTAATGCCAGGGTCCCCGTCTCCAGTCGTGACCCTCGCCTGACTCCCGAATCGCCCGATCACTACAGCGTTACCCCATCGCCTTCTGCGGATCTTTTACCTCCAGTCGTGTTGGCCGTGGACCCGAAGACCGCTGGGATCCCTCGCGTTAGTGAGTCCTTGGCAACCCCGTTTGTGTATGACTCCGGCGACTCGAAGGATGGCCAGACTTGGGATGCCGGCGGTGAACTTTATCGTCAGAAGATTGAGGCCCTTCGGACCCAGGTCGGCAGTGGCTACCTCACTGCCATGGACGACCCTAGTTGGCAAGCGACGAAGGCCTCGTCCACAAACCATGAGCCGAGAGCTCAGCACCATACTGCCGCCCCTCAAGTGATTCACAGTGGGCGCACTCTGGGATGAACTTCGGCTCAGATTTGGACTATGTCCAACAACTTATGATACCCCTTTCCGATACCCCCTTCGTCGTGTGCAATCCTCGCCACGGCCCCGACATGATGGGCAAGACGGATATATGCTTCCAATTTTTGTGGCCTATGGCTTCTGATTTTTATCTGCGTCTCCTGCCTGTGCTTTCTGTTTCTGATTTTTGCATGTTATTCATCCTGCATAGCGTAATCGGCGTTGGAGGCTCGCCTTGTTTTGGTCCCGTTTTGGTTTGACTGCTGGTCACGCTTGTCTTGCTTCAAGTTGTATCATTGTTAGCGTTTTGTTCCACAAGCAGGCTTATCGAGAAGCTTCACCAGGGAGACTGAGTACACGAAGGCCTCCCCGGCTGAGACTGGCTTGTACTTTGGCCTCGACCTAGAAATACCCTGGGAAAGACAAAATGGAGACAATTGAATTGTCGGTCCCCGCTTGGGGACTCGTTGCTATACACTTTGCTCTTGTGTCTTCGCCGTGATCGCAATATGTTATAACCCAACTTAGCAAATGAGAGTGATATGGAACTAGCGACCGGCGCGAATTGCTTCAGAGCTAGGTATTAGGGGTTTGGCATATCGTACATATTTGGTTGCTTTACATTTTATACATGTATCTCAAGCGACCTTATGGCGCATTCCGCCGCTACTCTACCGGTACCAGCTTCTCCAAAGTCCGAAAGCCATCGTGTGCGAAGCCGTTTGTCACATCGATCTTATACATTTTGCCTGCGACTTTCATCTTGCCGAAACCCATATCTGTCCAAGCCCCCCTGACACCATTAAACAAGGCGACGAAGGCGCGACCCATTCTTCGAAAAGGCATAGTCAATATGTGATTCATGTCGAACTTGTGCTGCTCTTGCTGCATTGCCTTCTCCTGCTCTGCAGTGTGCCTGCGCAGTCCCGGGACGAGGTGCTCTGGGAGAGAAAGACGCGAAGTAAGTCTAGCATCGGCAACGTCGGTGATCACCGTCTTGGGCTTGACGAAAGGCAGCATGCTCTTGACCGTGACCTCCATCTGCAATGATGGTGCACTTGTGCCTGGCCTGGAAGCTGTTTGTGTTGGAAGAACACGAATCTGACTGACAACATTGTGTGTTCGAGATATGAGGTAGAAGCCCATGGCGCAAAGAATCACGTACGATGCTGAGTAGGTCACTGTGATCCAAGTTGGCAGCTCGCTGGGTTGGTGTATTAAGGACGGGCCAGTTAAGGCCGTCCAGGACAAAATGCCGAGACCACTGCCCCAGCATCCAAAGTAGAACCAGAAGTGTGATGGACCTTCATATAAAGTCGTCGGTGTTGTCCTGCTCGCAAGACTCTTGATGAAGGCATAACTCGTTCGGGCGTTCGCGTCGAGCTTAGGGGGGCTGGTCGATGCTGGCGGGCTCGTTTTTCGAGGTGTTGCAGCTGGCTTTCGAGCAGCGCGGAGGAGGGGAGTAGATGTGAAGCGACGAGCGGCTGATTGTGTGCGTACTTGCAGTTTGAGGAGTTCGGAGAGGCAGGGTCGAGGGAGGGCCAGCTGTCGAAGTCCCGGGGAGACGAAGCGTGCGATTGGCGCCATCGTCGATATTATGGCCCTGACAACCAATGTCACCACAGCTTGGACAGGATCTTGTTGAAGCGTCACCAGGTCTGAGAGTGATGTGAAAGCACAAAGCGGGACTTGCTGGTCCAAAACGACATCATGGTCGTCGAGCCCAGAAACTTTTTTGGGTCGCGTACTGGCGCGCGACAGGGTCTATTCCTGAGCGATAGCGTTGGTTCACATGACCGCGGATCACGTACGAGTTGCCCGCCCTTGGAATAGAAATATGCTTGGTCTGGCACTTTTCAGTATCTACCTTTGTCTGCTCGATTTTAAAGCCAAATTATCCAATTACCATCTTTAATTCCGACTTCAAACGATCATGCTTGCGACCAGTGAAGGTAGGTATCTTATCTTACTCCTGTATCTGCACTGGCGTGCGACATACGTTGGGAAGGGGGACCCTTGCGCTAAAGCTGCCAGTCGACAAGGGCCCCTAGGCACAGTGTAGTGGTGCAACCACCACAAGGCGGGGCCATCCATCGTATCGTGCGATACGCTGCGTTAGATGAACGCACTACTCAGACCAAACTAAGCCAGAAAAGAACCATATCGGAAGGATGGCCGAGTGGTTATGGCGCTGTGTTCAGGTTTCCCTGTGAAAACTAGGACGATATTCGCAGTTTCGAAAGAAGCGTGGGTTCGAATCCCACTCCTTTCAGTTTTGCTCGGTAAATCAATGTTCGCTTTTTGTCTGAATGAGGTAACTTGATACAATTTTGCTGTGCTCGGGGCCCGTCGTGTCGCAAAGCTCAAATTAATGCCGCGAGATGGGATTCATGAAGCTTTGCGACAAAATGGTCCCGAGCTCTTTCCCGTTTCCTGAACCTTAGTGCAATAAATCTGACAGGACTTACATGATCTGCTGAGAACAAAAATGCCAAATCTGTTTCATTAAATTGTCGAATCGTCATGCTCAAGCTTTAATTCGACCATGTAGATATCTACTGCGTGCTGCCATGTTTCATTCGTCTCGAGGGTCCGTATCTTTTAATAGCCCAGTGACCCTAACCCCCAGCGCCCGATCTTTTCCGCATGGTCCGAGCGCAAATTCGCGATCCCTTATCCCAACAAATGTAGAAAGCTCTCACTCAGCATTTCGCCCGCAATTGTCAATCCACAAACGGTGCGTATACCTGTGCTTTGTCCATTTGCAAGAACAGGGCCTCCAATGGCATCAATTGCGGCAGTTTGCCGCTCTTCAGCTCGCCTCGCCCGGGGCAGTAACAGTGTGGCGCGTGGTAAGTGTTTGTCTACAAGTGCCGCATCAGCAAGCTTACCTCGTCCAGCATTCACGACCTCTTCGCGATGTCTCGCCGCACAGAACTTCACTATGCCCGCCCTGTCGCCTACGATGACCGAAGGTAACATCGCGAGCTGGAATGTGAAGGAGGGCGATACATTCACGGCCGGCGACGTACTTCTCGAAATCGAGACCGACAAAGCCACGATGGATGTCGAGGCACAGGAGGATGGCATTATGATGAAAATCATGGCTGGTGACGGCAGCAAGGCTGTCCAAGTTGGCACTCGGATCGCCGTCTTGGCCGAGTCGGGAGACGACATTGCTTCTCTCGAGCTCCCAGCGGATGAGCAACCTAAGCAATCGTCCTCCAGCCAAGAAAGCGCCCCATCCCAGGACAGCAAGCCAGAACCTTCCGAGAACAAAAGCACATCGAAGGCGACAACAAGCAACGGAACATACGAGCACAAGCACCCGCTACTTCCCTCAGTCGAGCACTTAGTTAAGCAGCACGGTGTTAGCGAGGGTGATCTTAGCAAGATCAAAGGCACGGGACCGGGTGGAAGATTACTCAAGGGCGATGTACTCGCCTACCTCGGAACTATTAAGCAGGACACACCAGCAGGCCTTTCAGCCATGTGGGAGAAGCTGTCGCACCTGGACCTGAGCAACATCAAGGTTGCTGAGAAGAAGGTTGCTCCCGAAAAGAAGGCGGAGCCTGTACAGGAAGAGGAGGCCTTGCCCGAGGCTTTCGAGATCAATGTGCCCGTTTCTCTCGCCAAGGTTGTCGAAACTCAAAAGAAGATTCAGCAGTCTCTCGGTGTATTCCTACCTCTGTCGACCTTTATCGGCCGTGCTGCTGAGGTCGCCAACGACGACCTGCCCCTGCCCGTCCGAGCACCCACTTCAAGTGAGCTCTTCGATCAGGTGCTTGGTCTCGATAAGGTCAAGGCTGCAAAGGGCTCGCGAGGCATCTACTTGCCGCAAATATCTGCGATCCCTCCCACCTCAATGCTCGCTCCCAGGAGCCCACCGAAAACCCCGGATATCATTGATATCCTCTCCTCACCGGCGAAGAAGCCACGTGCCGAGCCTGCGATCCCCGTTGTTCCCGGATTGTCTAGTGGAGACAACGTGTTCAGTCTAGTCGTGCCCAAGGGTGAGGAGGAGAGGGCGCATGTCTTTTTGGAGCGATGCAAGGTGATCCTGGAGCAGGAGCCCGGGAGATTGGTACTATGAATTTGTGACAAGGTCATTCCTCCTGTAACTATACTCTGATCCTAGACAATAATCCACCGAAGTGGTTATCAATTATGAAGCAAAGAAACTGTGTCTGCAATCAACACGGACCTTGAAATTGGTTCTCGAGCATCTATGTGGAAAGAACCACCAGTTCTGAGGCGACAGGTGACGGGAAGGAACGAGACCGTACTGTAAATCAGGCCACCTCGAAAACACGCGCTCTTTTCCGTCTGCAGGCTCAACCTTCAAATGAGCATCGCGTTTCGGCTTCAACCCAGCAATTTGCCGCAGAGGCCTGTTTTCGGTATCTTGTGTGGTGTGATGCTGCAACGCCAACAGGATGCATCCATCCTTGACCGGTCAGCGCCACTGCATGAGTGCAACTGCACTGCGCCGTGTCAACTAGCCAAGCAATCTCCAGCCTCGCCCTTTGCACCCCGATACCAGCCAACCAAAGGCTTTCGAAGCATGTGATACTGTACAATATGATCCAGGGTCAACGCCTGAGACGGTTGTAGAGCGCATCGACGAGCGTCAAGGTGCATTGTATTTCGGTCGGAGACAGGCCGCCAGACCGCTTGTTTCCAGCTACTTTGTTTTGTGATATGATGTGAGTGATTGTCCCTTTAAAAGATGCCTCATCACTCATTGAGTTGACCTGATGACGTGCATAGTTGACGGGTACATGTCTCACTCGAGCATGGCTTGCGAGTGATGAGACGCTGCCTCAGCGGGCTTCGGGTTGTGACCTTGGCTGACCATTTGGAAGGGAGCATGCTTTCGTGATCTACGTACTCTCTATGACAACGAGGAGTGGCGAGATCTGAGATTGAGTGACTGGCAGATGTTCCACGCGAATACTTCCCCCAGCCCTGAATGTGAATGGGTACACACCTTCTGGCAATGATGTGGTGTCACGCAAGCTCGCAATTTGGGGACGCCATATGGAAACCCTCCATCACGAAGCATCGGCCACGAATTGTGTGGCACAACAGCGCGTCGTATCAGCAACGTTCCAGGTCGCGGTCTCTGACGGCCCAGTCTGAGCCCAACCAGTATTCGCTCTGACTGATGTGACCATGGTCATTGTGGCTGACATGTGTTTCTACCCCTCAGAAGAAGTTTCGACTTCATGAAGTTGGACTTCACATACTTAGGACTGCTGTTCTTCACTGCCCGAAGCAGTCATTACTTGTAACATTGTATCACAGCAACATTGCCGGCACATCACTCTTCAGACTGCGCGCTCAGCCTAGTTCTCAACCTCTCTCCGATCGGATAGCTGCCGCGGGAGGCTGCATGTGACCTGTCACATCGACTTATACGGCATAACAATCTCGGACAAGATCATTCATTCATTCCGCCCGCTCCACGAAGTGTATTCCCCCGGAGTCAACTTGTGGCCTATCGATACCCAGGACCACAGCAGCTGTGTTACTTGTGGCTCTACCAGGGGTAGCTATTCAAACTATGACACGGCCAAAAGTCTCGGGGGACAAGCGACAACGTACGGCACACGCCTGTGATAGCTGCAAGCGCCGGAAACAAAAGGTGAGCTCACGAACATCGTCTGTGCAACTCGGGTGTGCTCTATGGCCAGTGCTCCTTTCTATACGCTGTATGTACCTCCCACCATGGGTCTACACGAAGTGTTGTGAAGATTTCGGAGCTCCCTCACAGGTACCACAAGGCCACGACCCGAGACAGACAGACGCTGGCAGATCTCCTGAGAATTTTACTGAGAGATGTTGTGTACAGTGCAATGGTGACAGACCATGTAATGCATGCGCAAAGAGACAAGCAAGATGCTATTACTCACCGTCCAAACCCCCAAGAGGCGTTTGCATAGTGCAAAAACCGCCACAAAATCTACAAAGAGCTCACATATTCAAAACCGTCGACATGAGCAAATATGCAACCGTCGTGTCAAAAGGCTCCGTTCTTGATTTGCCGACGCGCAGTCTATCTGTAGCGAGTCGAGGTTGCAGTCCCGGTCATCATCACACGCCTACGACTTTCAGAGGCGGAAACAAATCGAAGAAACTCTCGTTCTCTAATGGCCTGAAAGATCTCACGACTGAGGGTATATCAAGATCGATTCCCGTGGTTGTGGAACCTATATTCCTGCAAGGGTCGACCGGGAAACTATGTGAGACGACCTTCTCTCGGTCGTGTTCAAGCTAATAGATCATAGACTTCATCGGAGAGTCATCTTCTTTGGCCCTCCTGCAGACAGTGCGGAATATTGTGGAGAGTGCCACGGGTCCTTGTTTGTTCACAACAGACATCATGAAAACCCAACTATTCGAAATACCAGTCCCAGTTCAGTCTACTTTCCCGGCACCATCCGCATTGCCAGCACGGAAGGAAGCCTGCGAACTTGCGCAAACATACTTCGTACATGTAAGTCCAACTTAATACATTTGTGTGTTCCGGCTGACCGATGTGAAGACACATGGGATGATAGAAGTACTCGATCCATCAGGCTTCTGGCAAGCTTTGGATGCCTGCTACGTGGATCTCTTAGCTGTCCACACATCTGATCTCTGCATTGTTCATTTGGTTTTGGCCATTGGATCACTTATGCGGCACCCATTTGCACAGATGCATCATGGTCTCAAGCAGAGACACTGTTCTGACACAAACGACGAGCAAGCCGCTAAGTTGTTCCAGATTGCAAGCTTTATGCTTGATGACTCATTTCAGCCAGGGCAACCGGACACATGGGTTGTCAAGGCTCTCGTACTGTGCACTATATACCATCTGATACTGTCGCGAAGAAATGCAGCTGAGGAATGTCATGGTACGGACCTGGCTGAACACTTCGCCGTTTTAACTTGCACTGACAGCTTTTAGGTCGAGCAGTCAGACTAGCAATAGCACTGGGTCTCCAGAAGTCCTGGGATGTTCTACTAGCAGTGGAAAAGAGAGAGGCAGTTCTCAATCGACGGATTTGGTCGAGCTTATTCGTGCTTGATCGCTTCATAGCCTCGTCATTGGGGCGGCCACTTACCATACACGATCACGACCATCCAATTAGTTCAAGAAAGCTACAGCATCGGAGTGGACTTCAGCGGAAGTTGAATCACGGAAAATCAGGGGGTGTGATGGAAGCCAGCTGTCGCTTGGGCAAGATACTTCACGACCTATTACATGGTCGTCATTTATCCAGAGATCCATGGTCTCAGGAATTTGAAGCGTGCGATCCAACCACCGAGGCTGATTTGGAGATACCCCAGATCCAGCAGACCGATGATCCATCGCAAGTAGTAGCGCTCTTGCACTGGAGGCTGACGGATGATCATGCAACGATCTTGCAATCCCGCGAATTCTTTCTGGCACTGGTTGTGGAGACCTTGCGTCAGGACCAGGATATGGCGCAGAAAGATGCTCAGACACGACCGATTCGCGGCGCTTTGACACCATGCGTGCGAGCTGCAGCACGAAGTATTCTCCTCGCAAAGAACGCACTAAGTGCTGGGACTTTGCCAATGAGGAACCCCTTCCTAACGTACGTAACCCTCCACGCCGTACTAGAGAGCACTTGTCGCTGACAAGGGAAGGTACTATATATTCTCGGCAACTCTCATCATCTTGTGTAGTGATCTAGCAGGTCTGCAGACGCCAGGCGCTGGTGGTAACTTTGCTTCCCAGGGGTTGAGATTACTGCATCACTGGGCAAGAGTAGATAGTCAAGCTGGAAGGTTTCTCTTTGTTCTATCATCTCTTGAAGCCGCCATCGAAACTTATCGGCGCCGAAGGATCGAAACCAACGATACGACGAGAGCAAGCAGCACATATGCCTCATCTACCAGCGAGACGAAACCGATAGGAAGCGCTACAGAAGGCCAAGGCTTGGGCACTTCGCGCCTCACCAGTTTCAGTCCTAAAAGTGACTCATGTAATCTGGACGAAGTTGACGACAGATCTGCAGAGATCACGATGCCCCCATGCGAGAGTTCTTCGATCTGCCATCTTCTGGACAAGCAAAGTCTCGGGATGAGAGGGAAGAGAACAACAATGGAACCGTTCACAGGTCACGTGTCGCCGGTTCTTGTTTCGGGGGCTGGTGCGATTGATATCTCAAAAACGCCAGCATCGGGCTACATTGCCGAGATGTCTCACGAAGATGTTTGGGGCATGGGGAATGAGTCTTTTTTCTACGGGCTACATTTGCCTCGCGAGCCTTTGAGCGATGTGTTCGATCCGGCCTTGTGGGACGTCCTTCCGGCTCTGAGTGGCAACGAAATACTCTAGCCATCACTTACACTTCAAGAGTTTGGGAAAGCCGTTTAAGTTGCGCCGATCACTCGACGAAGCTGACGACGTGGTAGATTACATTTTGCTGTGTGGGCTGACTGGAAAAAATATATCAACTTGATTGCATCACAATGTCATACATCGTCTAATTACCAAGACGATGGACCAAATCGTGCACCTTCTTTCACATGATCCTGCACCGCTGTGCCCTGTACATCCATCGTTGTGCCCACGATGTTGTTACCCCACCAATCCGGCGCCCCAATGCCTTGCATGGTGAAGGCGAAGAAGATGAAAAGTGTACCCAACGCAAGACCCAAGTCAAGCCCATTAGATGTCATGTAGTTCAGACGACTCCACCAGGCGTAGTAACGGCGCTTAATCAGGAACTGGAACACGAAACCTACTGCTCCCCAGGAGAGGTAGTTGAGTGGTGTAGCTGGAGGGATAGCACCGCAGCCGCCGAAAATGAGGGGTGCCATGAGCCAGCGAACAGGGGACTTGGGCCAGCGCTTGATGGCGAAGTAGATGATGACAGGGACGATGGCACCGACGATGAAGAAGGTGAAGAGGCCGTAGTAGACGGCACCAGGTGAAAACATGCGGGCAGGGCCGATGAGACCCCAGATGACGGAGGCTGGTTCAGATTAGTCAAAAAGGAACTTGGCCAGGCTCGCAGGTTTGAGGTGACCGTGGGCTTACCTGCAAAGAAGACGTGTCCACCGGGACATGTGAATTTGTTCTCCTGGTGATCTTCGCAGACATTGGGAATGTGTTTGAGCGCCAGATTCAGGACAAAGATCTGGATGAAGCAGGAGAAGGTTGTGGCGACGACTTGAGCCATGAACATTGTGCGAGGGGGTATCTTCATGTAGTGGCCGAATTTAAGATCCGAAACGAAACGGAGTGCTTGAGCCCTGGTAAAATGATTAGCGCATCATTCGCGTTACCTTTCACCGATAGTTCTCACATTGTAATGTAGCCGAAGGTTTTGAAACTGATCGAGATGTTAGTGTTTGTGAGGTTGTCAGGGCATCTGCAATGGAAGAGGCCACAACATACATCATCAGGGCCAGTGGACGGCCGGGTTGGATGTAGCCGTAGACGAATTCAGTCAAAACGTTCAGCCCGATCTGATTCGCCGTTACGGCCTGAATGATACCGACTGGCAACGAGAATCCGAAAGAGATCACGACCGCGAGCAGGAAAGCCCACCACGTAAGATTCGTTGGGTATGCTGTGACGGTGAACAAGGCTAGCACGAGAACCTTGACAACTGATTAGTCGACGAGCAATAGTCATGGCATTAAGTAAAAACTCACAATGCTGAAGAGCGACATGTACCACCAGGTCGGAGCCTCTCTGTATTTGCGCATGAGCTTCATGTGAATATCGGGCTTCTCGGTAGAGCTATTGCGGTATTGCCTCCAGATGGTCTTGCCGTTGTGAAGGTACGTGTAGACGATAAGTGAGGAGATCGCAGCAAACGATGCTCCGTAGGCTAAGGCAAATGTTGTGCTATACAATATCTGTGTGAGTGTGACGCGCATTAGTTTGAAGAACAGAGACTAACCTGATGAAGAGAGGTGAGTAGTTCTTGTACGCTTCCTCATCGAGGGTGAAGTCAGGAGTTAGGACGCGGTTGATATCATAGCGCTGACCGGTATTGTCGTACGTATGCGTGTCACTCATCGGCAAGAATTGCGAGCTCCAGGCGCCGAAGTAGTGAAGCAGAGAAGAGAGCACCATGAAGATGCTAACCACGCCAATTGTCGTATTGGCAATTGCATGCCTGAAATATGTCAACCCACGAACGAGAATATAGACTAGTCGTAATTGCGAAGCTTACCATGGAGGTACGAGAGGGGAACCGATGTAACCGGTGATCTGAGCCCAATCAAAAGTAATTGGCAGGAAGGACAAACCCGTCAATCCACCGAACAGTTGATTGACGATGGGGCTCTTCGGAAAGATCCATGTCATGAATGCGAACATGCTGAGGCACTGTGCGAGAAATCCTGGGATGAAGTAGTAGAAGAAAGCGAAGACCGTCATCATGCCGAACCACTTGTATCGGGGGATTGTGCCGCCAAGCACGCTGGAGTCCATATGCTCATGGCTCTCGTACATGGCATTCATCAACGCGACTGCGACAAGATTGCCAGGCCAGATCATTGATGCGGGATAGACTGCGAAAAGAATCAGCATGGAAAGAGGAAAGGTCCAGTTTGGGAGCATACCCAAAAACTTGCGCATCATGCCGGCGATGCCGTAGCCCAAGGACTGCGTCGTGATTGCCAACAGAAGTTGGAAAGTGACTCCGAAATCCTGCTTATAAAACACAAGTTGCGCAAGAATGATGTCTGTAGCATAAGCTACCGAAAAGGAAACGCTGGCCATGACGGCGATGATGGCGTGCTCTTTCACATTGAATGGTCCTGGGTTCAAAGACCAGGTGATGCCGAAAGTCCTGAACTGACGAGTTGGCATCACGGCAGCCCAACCATGGCCCATTGGCCAGGCAATGATTTGTGCGAGAAGCGGTCCAATTGCGATGGACGGCTGGCGTAGAGAGAAGAGGGTGTTCATTGATGCTCCAATGATGGTGAGACTCAGACCAATTGTCCAAGCACGAACCGTGTTGCAAGGTAAGTCCTCGTCATAGTTCCGTACTGCCGCTCGGACTTCTGGATAGGGCGAGTCCTCCTCTGCTTCATCGTCAAGTTTGACGGTTTCCTCGTCATCGTCGCTATGGCCTGGATGGTACTCATCGCGAGTACGTTCTCTCATCTCAAATGCGTCGGGGATACCGGGCTCGTCCATGAGGCGGTGATGCTCAGCGGTATCAGCCTCGTACATGTCGTCATCCCGAGAGAGCCTCGTTCCATTGCGCCAAGCAGGCTCACGGTGTTTTCTTTGATGAGGCAAGTCATCTGTTAGGGACACTTGTGATGTCGCGCCTGGTTCCGATAACAGGGCCGCCTCCTGTTCGGAGTCTTGGCTTCGACGAGCCATGGCTGCAGAATGAGTTCAAGTCAACTCAGTTACTGTTTCTGAGTTGTTGTCCTGTGAAGAAGGAAGCGTCTCGGTTGGCAGGCTGATTCGGCCTCTGTTGAGCTACCTCGTAGACAGCATCACCATTCACCCTCCCCTGAGCCGTGCCGCGCGTTACCTGAAGCTACCAGAGCCTCAATTGAATCAGAACGTGTCGGCCACGAGTCGATTTGTCGTCAACTGCGGTACGAAGAGGTTGTCGCTGCTTTGGAAGCCTGCAGTGGACGTTGAGTGAGTATGAGACGCCACGTATTGAAGTCTGGCCTGAGCAGTAACGTCTGTCTCCTGCCACAACGGTTGGACGCTATCCTACTTTGGGTGCGATAAGAGCATTGGCAAGAAGGATTCGCTGTCGAAAGATGGTCGGATTCAATGCTCTTGGGAAGGGAACCAAACGCAATCTTGATTGGAAACAAAAAGTACCGAGAGAAGGAAGATTCGAGGGACAGACACAAGCAACGGAGGGTATGGCTTTGTCCTTGAGCTATCGCTTCAGTGTTTCTTTGGTTATTGAAGCCCAGAATGGTCCTTAGCGCAGCCGCCAATCGCTAAACCACTTCTGGACAGCTCCTACCAACACCTAAAACCTCAAGGACAACCACCAATGCGAAGCTCATCAACCACACCAACAGTCAGGCATCGAGCGGGCCATCATCATCTACAAAACTGCAAATTTGCTGATGGGGTGCCTGCTGGTTTGACTTAAGACTTGCATGGAGTCGCAGCTGTGATGCGCCGAGTAGTGGTCACTGGTCTTGGTGCCATCACTCCACTCGGCGTCGGCATCAATCGTACCTGGACAAGATTGCTTGCTGGAAACTCCGGCATCACAAGCACAGCATCCTTCGAGCCCAAGGACAAATGGCGGGACCTGACAAGCACTGTCGCCGCTGTAGTGCCTACCGGCGAGGGTGAGGGTGCCTGGCGATCTGAAGACTGGCTGTCCTCCGTTGAGCAACGGCGCATGTCTACCTTTACACAGTATGCCCTCGCCGCGAGCGAGATGGCCCTCAAGGATGCCGGATGGAAGCCAGACTCTAGAGAAGACCTAGAGAATACCGGTGTTTGTCTGGGCAGCGGAATCGGCAATCTGAATGAGATGTATGAGACCAGTCTGGCCCATGATCAAGGGGTATGTCCATCGTCGACACACCTTTTGCACACGAACTCATTATTTTTCTTAGGGCTATAAAAAGGTGTCGCCGTTGTTTGTTCCTAAGATCTTGCTCAACATGGCCGCTGGCCACATTGCCATGAAGTATGGCTTTCAGGGCCCCAATCACGCAGCTACTACTGCCTGCACCACCGGCGCCCACTCCATCGGCGACGCTTCTCGTTTCGTCGCCCTCGGAGACGCCGACATCATGGTTGCTGGCGGCGCGGAATCATGTATACATCCTTTGACCTTCGCTGGGTTTGGTCGAGCACGTTCACTCTCAACCGCTTACAACCACGATCCACCATCGAGCTGCCGACCATTTGATACAGAACGCAATGGTTTCGTCGTTGGCGAAGGTGCTGCTGTTTGTATTCTCGAAGAACTGGAACACGCAAAGGCTAGGGGTGCGCGTATCTACGCCGAGATTCGAGGCTATGGTTGCAGCGGCGATGCGTATCACATGACTGCCCCGAGGGAAGATGGCAGTGGGGCATATCTTGCCATGAAGAGAGCGCTCAAGAATGCCGGGATTAAACCAGCCGAGGTGGACTACATCAACGCTCATGCAACGAGTACCCTAGTCGGCGATGCAGCTGAGGCTGCTGCCATTCGACGGCTTATGCTCGGTGACGACGGGAAAGATTCAGCATCGCAGGTGACCGTCAGCAGTACAAAGGGGTCAATAGGCCATCTGCTGGGTGCGGCAGGTGCCATTGAAGCTTTGTTCGCTATTCTGGCAATCCATAAAGTATGCCTCACCAGCCCAACTACATGTTCCTGAGCTAACACGCGCTGCAGGGAGCAGTTCCGGCTACCCTCAATCTCGAGAAGCCAGATGTTGGAGTAGACTTCAACTTTGTACCAAAAGCCGCACAACAAAAGGATGTCAAAGTTGCTGCAACGAACAGCTTTGGATTTGGAGGCACAAACAGCTGCCTTGTGTTCAGCAAGTTGAAGTAGTATACAAGACCATGTACCACCACCATGTGCACTACTATAGACAATTATCAGTGGCGAAGACGTCATACTGTACAAATTATACAACAAAATTACATAACTATAGGAGATGTCATTCTTTACCATCGAGTAGCTCCCTTCCATGCCTTTTGTGTCCAAGCTACGGCAGCCGATGATCAGCCGGTCAATGCAGCAGCACACGCTTGGCGGCTTTCAGCGCAGCGCGTTGCCGCTACTTTTTATGAGCCTAGCTCAGGTCCCTTAGATTCCAAACGCCCATGAAAAAAATCCATGCTGTCATGAAGACAGCCATGACGACAAGACACGCCGACTGACCCCCTACTCTCCTTAATTCACCGTCCCTACGGCACCAAATCTAACGACACGCGGTTGCGACTACGATAGTTTCTCCTCATCGCTATATTCACGATGCACACCACAATGGCCTGCGAGTCGTGCAGGCTGCGCACTGCTGCACGCCTCCTGATACGCTCTGCGACTTCGACTTCAGCCTCGACGACACATACCACCCGCAGCAGCGCTGCTATGCGGTTATCACAAGCTGCACCATCCCGATCATTCAGCTCTACCCGTCCCCGACAGTCGCTCCTTAAGACTCTCAGCGCTTCCGTGAGGGAGCCGTACCGGGTTCTGAGCGCGACCCAGGACCTCTTCAAACTTTGCGCGGCACCAGCCAACTACAAGATCACAGAAGAGGAACGCAAGGAGGACAAGGTCATGAAGCTGGAGGATGGTGAGGAGGTTGGCCATCCTCTGGTGGAAGACAACGTCTGGCACAGCAGTATGTATACCCGAGGATGGCTTCTCGCGCCGGCTGGCAGCTCGAGTTCACTAACACTGCTCTCTTAGCCTTCAAGCTCCCTCCGACCTTCAGCACATGGTCACATGTTACCATGCTTCACCTCTACCTTATCAACGCTCGCATTCGCTGCTTCGAGCGCGACTCCTACCGCAACTGGCAGCAACAATTGACCGACCACTTCTTCTTCGAGTGTGAGAAGAAGATGCATCTCGACCACGGCATCGTCTCTTCCGCCATTCGTCAACGATACCTTAAGGATATTTTCGTCCAGTGGCGAGGGCTCCTTCTCGCCTACGATGAGGGACTCATCAAGGGCGACGCCGTGCTTGCGAGTGCGGTGTGGAGAAACCTGTTCAAGGGAAGCCCTGACGTCGACCCCAGATCCTTGGTCGCGATTGTCGGCTGGTTGAGGGCCGGCCTGGCAGAGTTGGAGGCGCTGAGCGATGAGAACGTTGCGCGCAGAGCTGAGGATACCTTGAAGAGTTCAGTGTCCTTCTATTGGGAGACCTTAGAGGGTCCTTTCAGCCGGGTCAGCATCGGCACGGCAGAGGCGCCTGAGGCGTCAGAGGAGAAGGAGGGGAACGCTGATAAGACGGTGGCCTCCCAGCGCCGGGCGGCCGCTAAGAAAGCTTCCGTGGCATAATGAGTCGTCGGCCCTTTTTCTGTAACTGTATTGCATCTCGGGAGCAGGATCGTGGCATCTTGGGGCGGCGGGTTTGGCGACTGCCTCTTGTTTGAATTGTATTGTATGTACTATAGGCATGTGCACATAGTGTCTCGTCATCCGGGCGTTAGGCTACACTCATATATTTTGTTCCCTGTCATGACTTGAGATTTCGTTGCGGTGAGACTTATTACATCCTAAGCTGTCTTCTCCCACATTTGAAACTGATACTTGGTCCCTGCTTCCTCATGCTCACCCTCCACAACCTCCTTCTCCTCCCCAGTCCACGCGGTCTGCTCCTCAACTGACTTCTTCTCCCATTTCCCGCTCTCGCCCTCCTTTTTGAAATCCGGAAAGAGGGTGTCACACTCAAAGTCCCTCTCCAAACTCGTCAACAAGATCCTCTTCGCCTCCGGTAACCTCAAAGCAGCCTCGTAGATCTGCGCGCCACCAATGACAAATACGCGTCCGACCGACGGTAGAGCTCCCGCGAACTTAAGTGCTTGCTCAAGTGATGACACACGGATGGGCTCTGCGACGGAGACTGGTGTGGTTGGTGGTGCTTGGGTGGCGGAACGGCTGATGACGATGTTGAGCCGATCTTTGAGAGGGCGGAATTTGGGTGGAATAGAATCCCAAGTCTTGCGACCCATAATCACTGCGTTCGTCGCACCTGAAGGGGACTGGAAATTGTCAGTTGCCTCATTCAGTAGTCACTACAGGGTCCGGGAAGTGAGTCCAAAGTGCTGGGCAGCCCTACCTCTGATGGAACCCGCGATGTGACGCGTGCAAAGTACTGCATCTCCTTGCGCAGGCCTTTCCACGGCATCGTGCCATTGAGGCCAATGCCCATAGACCGTGTTGCCGCGACAACAAGAGTGAGTTCGAGTGGCTGCATGTTTCCCGTGTTGAGTTGTAAGTGATGAAGTGGTATTGTTCAAGGTCCTTGCGCGATTGTCGCGATTCGTTGGGTGTAGTGTTGGCCCACACTGGCTGTTCAAAGAGATATGCACCCGTATGACAGACGTACCATGCATTTATCACCCAAATCCGAACAGTTTATGCTATTTCGCGGTTTCAGACATTGAAAAATTTATAGTGATGCCAGAACACGACTTCGTCATATATATCTCCAAAGACACAACCTATCGACAATCATGCAAAATGCTCTCTAACAGTGCTGGCTCCGATACTCCATGGTCTCTCCTTCGCGTGATCACTGGCTTGGCCTGGTCACCTTCCTACTGGTACAGTTCGCCTTCTTTTTCGAAGGACGATCTTGACGATCCTTCCTTTTCTCCACACGAGTCACCCACGCCGGAAAGCTCTCCGGCGTCGTGGGCGAGTGCCCTTCGTCCCTCAGCTCAGCGGGTCCTCTTTCCTAAATATCTGGAATCTGTCGCTGGCTCAGAGGCCCCATGCCTTGCAGGCCCTCAATGTCACCCATAGTGTTGTTGAAAACTCGAACGACGCCGTCCAAAACTGCGTTGCGGTTCCACTCATGCCTTGTCCTCCAGATCTCGTCCATCAGATCGCGGTTGATCTGCTCCAGCTGCTCAATCGTGCAGCCTGATGTGAGCTCTGTAACTTCCATCAGGAAGCCCTCGACAGCGGCGTCGACCGAGTATGGCTGAGAGGCAGAAGAGCCTGAATTGCGAACTGAATTGGGATCATCGACCGGCGTGTCATTCAGCAGAGCTCCCATGCCATGAGGCTTGGATCCGCCGGAACCACCAGACGACCGCTGGAATTGAGATGAAGTCGGACTGCTCGAGAGGTTTGATCCATGTCCTGCAGCCCCGCGTGCTAAGGCGTGAGCTTGAGAGTGAGGCCATGGCTCGTCGCTTGGAGTATCCTGACCACCCGCATCGAGAGTGTCTGGGATGTCGTCGCCATCATGGTCTGCACGAGAGGGCCCATCTTGGCTCCCGTTGGTGAGTTGCGTATTCCAGTTCGACGATCGATTGGTGGACGGATCAGACGTTTTCGTCGTTGACGCATCGTTGATCACGGCAGATGGCGAGACGCCAGGGGGCAATGACGTGACAGCTGACTTCTGGGAGATTTGTGTCACGCCAGTCGCAGCATTTGAGGCATCCTGCGACCGTGGTGGCGGACCCATGTGGGAGACGAGTGACGAATGTTGAGTGTCTTCAACGCCACTCATGTGGACATCCGCCTCCTCAGTCTGATGCGAGGTTCCATTGCTCAGCGGGTGCGGCTCAGTTGCTGTGGCTACTGCGTCCTTCTCCGGTGAAGTGCGCAACTGGAAGCGCGCTTGTGTTCTGCCGCCACCAGGAACCGGTTCTCCCAGTATGACGGGCCCTTGTGAGTCACTATCGTTTCCGCCAACGTCAGATTGTACCCTATCGACAATTGACTGCATGGCCTTCTTCTTGCGCTCCTTCTCGGCCACTTCTGCGGCTCTTTGTCTCTGACGGCGGTAGAGAGCTTCCCAGTCGATGTGAGCAGTGCTGTTTTCGATACTAGCAACATCCACTTCCACATTGCTAAGGAGCTCGTTCGCCTTCAGCGTCCGTTCCTTGTCGCCGATATTCTTGGCGTCTCGTGCGAGTGCCTTAATGTCGAACAAGAAGTCCTTGGGGCGAGCATAGAAGCCATTTGACAGACGCTCCTCGATCGTGGTCGTTTCCAAATTGTAGAAGCATCGACCCTCGGCGTCTCGCAGAACGTCATTGCCGTGCTTGTCCTTCACGATCTCGAAGGGTCGAATTTGCCCCTCAGCCAGATCCGGCCGAACATAGTTGGGATCGGATTCAGCAAAAAGATAGTCGATCTGCGCTTGAGCAATCACAGGCTGCCTGAACTTCTTATACTTCCTGTTGATCTGATCCATGATGGGCTGCAATTGGATCTTGAGCCCGTTCAGCAACTGGTGGTCCCTCTTCTTCAAAGCCTTTGTTTCTGCCTTGGTAGGTGCTTCGTTTTCTGGTCTTGGTGCGACTGGCAGCACCTCAAGGACCCTCTTCTTGCGATTCTCGGGATCGGGGAAGTCTGCCGGCTTCTTCTTGATGTAGTCCAGCGTCGAAGCAAAATATTCTTTGCGATTGGCCTAGAAAAGAAGAATTAGCAGAGCCAAGAAGGACCCAGATGAAAGTACTGACTGCAAGCGGTCGGATGATCTCCATTCGGTTCTTCTGTGAGTACCCAAAGAAGTCTCTGAAGAGTTCCGCACTTAGTTCGGACTTCTCACAGTCCGCCGTGGCGAAAAGAAGAATAGGATCTGTTGGCTGGATCGATCGAAGCATTGTCTGGAAAGTGATCAATGCCACTGTGCCCGTGAGCGTAGCATACCACGCGTCAATATTAGGGATGTAAATCACGCTGGGCTTGTGCCGGCGCACTTCGGTAAACATGCCAACAATAACCTGCTCCATAGCCTATAGTGTGGTTAGCATCATGGTCAAGGAAGGCAAGGACAATGCAACTTACTCGTCCATCAGCCAGCAGGCTTGGCAAATCGAAGTTCTGGACATGGACACCTTCGAAGTAGTGAAGAATGGCTTGGGAAAGATAGCCCTGTCCCATACCATGAGCACCATAGATGATGAACCTCGGTCGGAACACTCGCGAGCGTTCAAATTCCTGGTGGAGTGCCTCGCGACCGAAGCCGTGGTCCTTGTCCTCGTATTGCTCAAACATCGCTTCTTCAAGAGCAGTGAGCTTCTTCTTGCGTGGTAGCAGCTCGTCCAAGGCCCGCTTGGCATTGCTTAGTTGTTGGCGTAGAAGAGGCTCGACAGCTTTGTGCAAAGGCTGAGCTCCTGAAGTCGCAGAGCGCTCCGAGGAGGGGATGAGTTTCTTGATGGAGATCATGAAATCAGTTGCATGCACACTGATGTTCTCTGGCTTGACGACAAGCTTGTCCTGCGAGGAGTAGATCTGGGGGTACGTGCGTTGGATGGCGTTCAGAGCGGCTTCGGTGCAGAGTGCCCTCAAGTCGGCACCGCCATAGCCCTTCGTCTTCTCTGCCAGAGAGCCCTTGAACTCATCTGACAGACCCCAGTCCTGAGTGTGAATATTGAGGATAGACTTTCGGCTTTCCTTATCAGGAAGAGGGAAGTAGAACTCGCGGTCGAAACGACCGGGACGCCGAAGGGCAGGATCGATGTTGTCTGGTCTGTTGGTTGCACCAATAACGATGACCTGGCCACGACCGTCCATGCCATCCATCAAGGCCAAGAGTGTTGAAACAATGGAGGCGTGGATCTGTTCTTGTTTGCTTGAGCGAACAGGAGCAAGTCCGTCAATCTCATCGAAGAAGATGATGCTTGGTTGCGTCTTTCTAGCCTCCTCGAACAGAAGCCTCAGTTGCTTCTCAGCCTCTCCGACCCATTTGCTGAGCGCATCAGCTCCCTTGCGCATGTAGAAGGAGATCTTGCGACCTCCTGAGCCGACTGAGTTCGCAAGAGCGCGTGCGAGGAGGGTTTTACCTGTACCTGGAGGACCATGGAACAAGACGCCACGAGGTGGAGTGACGTGAAATCTTGTGAAGAGCTCAGGATACAACAGTGGCAGTTGAACCATTTCTTTCAGTTGGTCGATGTGGCCTGCAAGACCGCCAACCTTGCTGAAGTCGACATTGACATCGACTCCCAAGGGGTCCGCATCGGCCAAGGCCTTCCTGTCCTTGATCTTGCCGACATTCGGTGTCGCTCCTCCACCATCTACGCCCAGGCTGGCACCGCCTGGAAGCAAGCCACCTGGGGCAGCCGAAGTCGGCGTCATGCCAACATTGCCAATGTTGTTGGTGCGATGAACCATTTCGTCATCACTGCTGTCTGAATCAACACCGCCAGCTGCCCCTGTGCCCCATGGTCCGGTAAGGAGAGATCCTGCGCCACCGCCGCCTCCGAAGGGACCAAAGGTGGTATTGAGATTGCGCTCCCAGCCGACAGTGGCCCGTCCTCGCCTTCCTCTTGCTGGAGTGGCCAGAGCCTCTGCTGCTTCGTCATCTTCAATGTTGGCAGAAGTCAGAGGTGGCATGTAATAGTTGACATTTGCCCTAGCGCGGCGCGTACTCTCTTGGTAGACAATGGGAGACTGAGCGCGGGCGCGCCGACGTGCCCGAGAAGTTTGTCGCAGTTCGCGTGCCTCTTCGTTCAGTTCGTCCATATCGAACTCGGGTTCCTCCTCGGCAGAGTCTCTTCGAGAACGTGACAGACGACCTCGACGGCCCACCTGGCGGCCGCGCGGGGTCGGGCTGTCAGCCAAATCATCCTTGCGTCCCTTATCTGAGCCCGACATTGAGGCATCGTCCGAGTCCTCTCCAGGGTCGAAATCACTACTAGGTTCCTGGGTAGACTTCTTCAACCCAGACTTGCGAGTCAGGCGGCGAGGCCGTCCAGTCGCAACCACGTCAGAATCCGCATCCTCTGGAGCAGCTGCGCTCGTAGCACGAGTCGCTCTCGTCCGCCTGGTGATGGGTGCATCGTCGTCGTCGTCGTCGGCAGCGTCTTCTGCGCCAATCGTCTGGACAGCTTCGGCAGTATCCTCCTGACCCTCATCTTCACCCTTGGTCGACACGTCTCCCCTGACATCAGGCATTTCGTCGTCGTCGCGGTCGCCTTCCACGTCGTTATCTTGGGAAAGCTCATCTGGCTGATCCGCATCTGGAACATCTTTGACGCTGCTCTCTTGAGTAGCTTCATCGATGGTGTCGGGCGCGGTCTTGACGCTTTTCGAGGCTCTAGAGGAGCGTCTTGCTCGGGAGAACGTGTCTGGGCTCCGGCTCTTCGAATCGCGAGACGGAACAGCATGATGACCAGAGTTGGAAAGCTCGACTAGATCATCAGCATCCTCAGTATGCGCCCGAGTGGAGCGACGCGTGCCGGTGCTGGGAGGGACTTTGAGCTTGACGATTTTTCTTCTCGGTCGCACGGGTTCTTCGATATCGTCGTCCTCATCGTCATCCTCGTCCTTCACTTTCTCGTCGTCATCCTCCTCGCTGTCGTCGTCTGATTCGGCATAGTTGGTCGCCTTCACTGCGACCTTTCGCGCTCGCCGCCCTGCAGCATTGACTGGCGCATCTTCATCTTCTGACTCTTCATCCGGTTCGCCGTATGATTCCTCAGCACTGTCAGATAGTTCTTCGCCGTCTTCGTCGATGTCTGATCCTCGATAACGGTGGCTTCGTTTGCGCCCCGACTTCGAACCCTTGAGTGATCGTGGCCTCTTGGAAATACGCTGAGGCTTGGCTGCTGTCGGATCGAAATTCTCGTCTTCGGAGTCGGACTTGTTGGGGTCGAAGTCCTCGAGCTCTCTTTTCCTTTTAGGTCCCATGATGTCGGGAGTTGAGTTCGCTGGCCGACAATTTGTGTCTAGTAATCAGTCGGTCGTTTGGGCCTGCAACGTCGATTAGTGACAATCCGCAACAGGCCGCAGTAGCATCAATGCAATAGAACTACAGGACTGTTGCCAACGCCGCGAATCCGATTTACTTACGTCGTAGCTCAATGCACCTAAACGCGGCGGAAAAAGCGAGCGTGCACTTTTGACCGAGTCACCACTCAGTTCACGCGCCCATGACGCGAAGTAATGAGCGTATCGACAACTTCAGACACGGTGTGTCCACTGTGTCCGTTCGTGGCAGCTCTGATAAAAAGCCAACGTGAGCTGGATGGTCTTGATGAAGCTGATTGCTGGCAATCGCGCGTCGTCGCGAAAAGGCAAGGGCGACGAGGTGTGATCTTGAGGCGGTCGCGCACGGTCCACTAAGCGCGGCGCGCGCCTTGAATGGAAAGGCAGGCAGGCCAGGTACCAAGTACACTCACGTGCCGGGCGGAACCCACTTTCTTCCGGGCATCACCAAACAGATCTGCCTTCACCGTCAACCATGAACTCATCGATGATGATCATGTATCATCAGAATTTTGGCGTCATTTCCAGAAGCTACACTTCATGGTCAATACATTATCTACCAGCAGGCGCAAAATTCGGCCGCTCTTGCAAGCTGCAATGCCCGGACCTGAACTTTGCACCGCCGAATTGAAGAACAAAGAATGTGCACCTTCCATCAATGGATCGCAGAAACATGGACAATTGACTTCGCCTTGTGTCGATCCGTTCGACAGACGGTATTCTCAGAGAAATCGCAAGCGTCATGTGATAGCAAGCAGACGATGGGTGAAAACACCACTTACATGTATGGCCAACCTAGCTTGCCAATCTCGCTAGTAGTCAAGCTTCGACCTAGCGACGATTCCCAAGCCTCTGACGTACGAACAATGATGAGCATTCCGTACGCCGCGAGACCTGATCGCTAGGTCACGCGAGACTCGGTGCGCATACCCTGGCTGTACAACTCAACTGGGATGAGGGTTGCATGCTCTGCCTTTGAGAACGTTCTTCATAACGGCTATGGCATCTGAGAACATACAGGAGGAGTGTCATACGGTATCGCCCGACCCTTGATCAATATTTGGCCCCATTAGGACATTTTCGATGCACTGCCATGGACATCAATGAGCCATGGCCGAAACGTCGCGATAACATATCACATGGCGGTGACATCTCAGCCATTGACCTATCAAGCTTCGAACACGATAGGCAATATCGCCTTGGCGATTAATTGACTCGATGTCGGGTGCTGCAGCCAAGGCATGCTCAATTACGGCCACGCCGGTGAGGCCCCGGTCATCGGAGGTTGTCACGGCCGCCGCTCCCCACGGAACGGCTCTCCGAGAGGCAGTGCATTGCAACGGGCCTTCACATGCCCACCTTTAACCCCCAGGATTGCGACTCAGCCTCCCCCGTGGTCCGACACTCTCGTACGAATGCATGGAAGCTTTGATTAGGCTTCCAGAAGGTTACACTCGACCATGCGTGCCGCAGCCCTTGTGCGAGTGATTGCATGTCATTGCTGCCCAATCGAGGTGAGTCTCGGGTCGGCCTGCCAGGCTGTGTGGAAATGATTAGCTTGTGTGACCTCAACTTGTCGTAATGCACTGGTATGTCATGGTGCGCGTTTCAGATGTTTCACGGCGATGTTCTGACGCCTCGGCATTAGCTAAAAACGCGAATGATCAGCTCTAGTAGCGTATATCAACGGTATGACCGGTCAACCTGACGATCGCTGCCCGAACCATGATCCACTACCAATCCGCTAGAAGCCGAATGGAAGCCCATCACGGACTCACATTCATGGAGATCACTACCAAGAGAAACAGAGTGCTTGGCCGCTGACCACATGACCCAGACGCCTTGTCAGCCCTGCTGGGAATGGTGGGTTAGGTGCGGGACGTGGGTCGCCCTGCTCAATGCCCTTGACCAGAAGCGGACGGAATGCGGCGTATAGGCAACTGTTACGCAGCGTGATGATTGGCCAAGGCGTTCGTGTCTGCAGTGTTGATCTGCGGTTGGTGCGTCTGACTGGGATGCAACAGAGCTGCCTGGATACGTGGCTTAAGTGTTGGCGTTGGTCTCGGCCTCGGACTCGCGTCGAAGAAGCATCATGCGGTCAGCTCAAGTGTCGTGCCGGGGTCCAGCTTGGCTCAATCAGTTTACTTAAGAGACGGTGCCCGCCCGTTTCGATTCAAAACTTGCTTTTACGAAACTTACGAAGAAATCTATTGATTCAGTAATTCCAAGATTCAATTTCCAGTCCAATTCGGGTCGACAGACAATACACTCTCCCGACATCAGCTTGACAGTCGACATTCCTTGACCGACTGCGGGGAACACGCTACAACATAACCAGCTCCGTCCAGGACAGTGACGTCCACAACACACAATAAAGATTCGAATTCGAAAAGGGATGCAACAATTTCTCATTCGACAGCTCAAGTCGAATCATCACTACATTGCACCACCATGATTTCCACCTCTACTCGCAACGCGGCCCCAGCGCCAATCGACATCAAGTCACCCTCAGTGACCCACCCTGCCAGACCTGTACGCAGCGACTCGGACACGCCTCTACCACCCAAGGTAATTTGCCCCGAAATCTTCAGTGCTCAATTGCATGCTAACAATTGGCGACAGCGAGCTGATACCATGGACAGCGAGGACTCCTATATGGTCGAGTCCCCAGCTTCGATGCCCAAGAGTCCCGGTCCGTCGCCATGGCGTCGCGACTCACCTACTGTCAATGTCCACACTCACTGCGGTCGACATGGCGATCAATTCCTCTTCTCCGGGCCATCTCTCCGAGAGCTTGCGCGCACAATGCTGCGACGCACTCCTTGAGGCATTGACCTTGACGTCTATCTACCATGGTTCGCCTCATGCCAAGAGCGACATAGACGGCTGGACCGAGTGATACCCCATTTTCTTCTCAGTTGCATCGCGGCTTGGCTACATCTACTCTTCACTTGTGCATTACTAGCGACACTGCTTGTGGAGGTCGAAAAGGAGATGTGTCTAATGGCTAGAGGCATTAATTGGGCCTGGGGCTTGTGTTTTGTGGTTGTTTGCACGTATCATGACAAAGCCTGTACCTTATTTAATGAAGCGATGAATGAATAAATGAACGAACGAAAACGCTTCTTCTGGTTTTAGATTATGGTGATATGGTATTGTCCCATTGCCCTCCAGCAGAAAACTCGTGATCCGTCAACTTGTGGACCAAGCCATCTCATACCCATCATCACCACCCGACCGGCGGGCACAGGCAGATTTGCGCCTCGCTCTGCTTGATACCCCACAACTTCTTCTGCATTCAAGCCTCGGCAGTGAGCGCAGTACAGGCGTTGTCCACCAGATTGACCTCCCCCGGTTGGTTCTGGGTGTACCTCGAGTTGAACTTGATCACGCTCTTGATCTGACGGTAGGTTGTCGATGAGATGAAGAGGGGGTTCTCGACAACATTCCAGGAGACACCCTCATCACATGAAGGTGTCGTCAGGGAACCCTCGTACTGCCAGATGGTGGAAGCGGCGATGTGTGCCTTGAGCGCAGTGAAGTTGATGGGGGCGGTCTCGACGGCGGCGCCTGTCTCACCGGCTCTATCGAGGTTGGCGAAGACAGAGCTGATGAATGCGGCGGGGACCTCCATTGCCGCAACTTCGACCATTTGTCCGACTACAGCAAGAGACTCGTCTACCAAGAGAGGGAAACTGTTAGCCAAGATGCGCATATTTAATGGTTGACGGGCTTGGCGAAGCTTATAGCCAAGACCCGTCAAGTAGAGGGTAAGAACCACTCACCTGCAGCCTGGAAGACAAAGTGGACCTCCATGGGATAGTATTCTCCGTTCAATCGGTGTTCGCTCGGGGTGTGGAAGTGGAATTGCGCAAGAGTGTACGACTTGTTGTTGAGAGCCATGGTACCGTTGGCTTCGACCTCGAGGGTGGTGCCCAGGTTAAGGAGCTCACCACCCTCGGGGAAGTCGGTGATGTCGAATGCGAGGCTGCTGCCAGCTGCAGGCGAGCTGTTGTCACCAGTGACGCTGATGGGAGACTGTCTTTGGCCTTGGGCGCAGAGCATGTTCTCTGCGGAGAGACCGTGCCATGCTAGAGGGCCGTCGAGGTTGGTGTATCCGAACTTGGGTTCTTCGACCTCGGCACGGCGGTGGTAAAGGGTGGTTCCATGATGGCAGATGGCATCCACCAGGGAAAGTCCAAAGCTGAGGATCAAGAGTGAAGACTGCATGTTGGCCGGCAAGGGATGGGGGAGAATTATTACAACACTCGAGCAAAAAAGATGACAAGAGCACACTGAGCAACAAGCAAGCAAGTAAGTAATAGAACTAACAAAAGAAACAAAAAGCACGACGGTTCAAAGTGAGGCAAGATGGGAAGTCTGTGTACTTATAGATTGAACGGGGCAATATACCGCTCAGGACTGCGTATCGCTCGCCCCCCTTGGCATTCGAAACGAGAGATCCCGAGCCCACGGGGGGTTGTTGCGTTCTTTCGGCACCCATGTCGATCGACTTTGGGTCTTTGTTCCTGACGAAGCATAAGCCCGGTAAGCTCATCGTGAGAAGCACACCCCCGTCGTTCCTCTGGGGGGCTTCACACCGGCATAACTCCAGGCAGAAGGGAAAGGACTCCACTAAACAAGGGTCACGCACGGCTCTCAACCAACAAATGGTGTCCCAGTCATCCCGAATCAACCTGGCTCAACTCCAGGAAAGTGGATGTAAGCACAAGCGTATAGGGCCGGGACTCACAGAGGTCGAGGAGTGAGTGACAAGGGTGACAGCGGGACCAGGGGTCGAATGAGGAGAGTAACCCACTTGGGCAAGTTGACATGAACTGATTCCAGCTTCAGCAAAGTGTCGAGCGCGTTTGCTTACAGCCGGGGCATCCACATCCCGAGACGCCGAGTTGTGCCGTGTAGGCTGTTTGAGTGGATGGATGATTCGAAAATCAATAGATCGCTCTGGGGGACGACTATGCTCGTTGTTTCGCTGCTGAAAATAGCAGCATGTCTCTTTTGGCGAGTTTATGCACGCGATCACCTCAATTCAATAATACTGCCTTTTATTTTGTACAACAGCGACAGTTGCTATAGCGTCGCCGTTGAGATCGTGAGCCCCGTGTCTCACTGCGCACGTGTCCTACTAGTGGCAGCCCGTCGCCAACGATGATCGACACCGTCAACGATTCTCAAAAGTCTTGGAACGTAGCCGAAACCGACTTGGCACTCTCGCAAAAAGTAAGGCTTCTATTTCTTTCAGTCTTTAAGTCCCAAAGAGGCGCTTATAGACCCTGCAGTGCGCTCTTCCCGCCTCCTAAGCCAAGCCCGTCTCGGAAGGTCCCGTGTAAGCTGAGTCTTGGATTCCTCCGATCTAACGCAAGGCAGATTGACTACAAACGATCCTTCTCACGATAGGATTCTACTTCCTCATTTCACTCATTTATACTATGCGGCTATAGTCCAAGTGCTTACAGTAATAATTCATCATCCATACAGAATTCAACTCTGACACACGTGGGCGTTCAGCTTTGGCTCGGGCCGTGGTGAGCACGGCCATTGAGCGCGTATACACGAGAAGTGCATCTTCACCACCTCCCTAGATGGTTGTAGTATCCAGCAAGCTTATCGAGCATTCAAAATCAAGCATATCGAAAACTCTGTCTCTCTTCCCTGTCACTGGGGGTCCAGCCCATGTCCATCATCCACTTCCATTTCCCAAGCGACGGTTACGCTGCAATTTCTCTTCACCCTGACACCGCCAACCCCCGTGTTTGATCGACGTTTCCAGACACACTCACAACCAAACACTGTCAACAGAGAACACGGCGCGCGCGTTTACAGCACAAGGGCCTCGATCGTGCTATTTTTAATCGCTTTTGTTCCTCTGTCGCTCTTATCGCCCGGCCCTGCTCGCTATATGTGGCTGCTTGAAACTGAACATCTTCAGGGGATCAGTACTGTCTCTGGGTGAAGGACCAGGGTACGTTGAGGCCCTCCCCTTGAAACCGCAACTCGATACAGGTCGACCGCAATTGTGGCGTGACTTTTCGAGTCGAATACAAGACTATTGCCTCCAAACTGTCGCAACCGGAACACTCTTCGAAGGTGATGCTCTTGACTTGCCCGTGATTTGACTCTCGGTGCAGGGCAGACAACCTTGCCGACTCCACGATCTCGCGCGAAGCATACTCGAGACAGACTAGCAATTTGCATTGTCGACCTTCCACGTCGGAATGTGACGGCCGCAACATCTCCATGCTTTGGGTGAGCACGATTTATTTAGAGATCCTTTCGAAACTCTTCGATACCTTCGAGACCTCGGGAGCGCGGTTCGCCTTCCACCAATTGCGACATTCCTGCTTGTGAGCAGAGAGCAGTGTTCCAAGGGAAGAAGAGGCACTCGCATCATGGGTTCTAGAATGAGCTCAGAAGATCGATGAGCACCTGCTGCTACACGGTGCCGGTAGGTTGTCGCACTGCAAAGTACCTACTCTAGGAGCGTCACTGCCCTGCAAGACTGGCTCATGGTATCGTTAATCGCATGACCTTCTAGTCATGCAGATTTCAATGTAGTAAATGCTGTTGATTCTACAATGGAAGCAGATCAGTGCTCATTCGGGCAGTCTCAAGGGCTTGGATCACAGGCGGTCTCCAGCCGTCTCCAGGTACACAGGCCTGGCAAGTACTTGCCTACAATGTGCAAACAACATGAGAAGACACCTAGCCATCACAGAGTCGTCTAAGGCAGTATGGATGCATTGCATCTAACTCGAGCGTGGTTGGACGGTATAGTGGTCAAATTCCTCATCCGCCTTTGCTGCTGCGTCACAGCAGTACCTAAGGTACCCAAGGATTTATCCTTGCCCATGTAGATTTTCCAAAAGATCTGTGTCCTGCTTGAGGCTATTTTAAGATGAAGTTCTCGAGCTCTCCCTGCCATTCGATTTATGCTGCCTTCCATTGTTGCCGACGGCGGCTCAATGTTGCACAGTCATTTGAGACGCCACGCGGCAATCTCCTTCGCAGCAAGGCCTATTTCTGATGATCAAGAGCCATTGAGAGTGGTATGTCCATCTATTGATTCAACTTTCATACGTGAAGAGAGAGTCTCATGCATCGACCTTTCCGAGAGCGTGGACCGGCCGCCGTCAACATCGTGTTCAATGCATGCGTTGCTAATTGTTGCCAACCCTGATATCCTACTGCCAAAACATCTGTTCAGAGAAATCATCACTGACGAATTGATGAGGGTGAGATTTCGAGGAATAGATGACTCAGATCGGGTCAGCAAACATCCTGCGATGACTTGGTCTATGCGTTGTTTCAAGTTTCAACTGCAGCGAGCCTATGACTTCGTGGCATCATCTGTCGCCAATGTGGATCAAGACCCTTGCCAAGATCTTCCAGATCCGACCCTGATCTAAGCCTTACTTTTACGTACAAATGAAGCATTGGACTAGAGACTCAAGCACTCAATATTTACGAGCGCAAGCACGAGCCCACCACAACTCCAGAAATCGGACGAAATCACAGTCTATAAACTTTAGGTTGCTTTTCATCCAAACATTCCTTCCCCTCAGCGAGACAAGTAGAGTCAATACACTTACATACAATATTTTGAGTTGCTGGTCTCGAATATGCAGCGACACCAACCAGATCTCTGGGATCTGGAAATAGGAAACCGACCTCAAGCTCGTTTGAAAGGGACACTGTTTGCGTCGATTGCGGTCTTGTTCATAACGCTGAGTGCCGAGACGGTGGTTATGACGGACTGCTCTTTTGTTCTGTGAAAACTCTCGTCCCGGGAAACATAGCTTGGGTCTGCCGAGGTAGTCAAAGTTGAATTATTACTCTGAGCCCCAAGGTAAGAGGGTGGCATGAAGTTAATTATCTTTGGGCGGCCCTGGACGTTAACTTTTGACATCGAGTCTATTCTACAGAGTCGTGGAGAATGAGATGCAATAATGTCTCGCGCAGAACCTGACAAGACAGGACTTCACTACGTGGCCGCCTCACTATTTAGGGCAGCACTTGCAGACACCACGTTGACGCAGGTAGCTTTCGATGAACACAGAGGAACGGAATAATTAGAAACGAATGGTCAGCAATTCCTACGCTTGCCCGTTCTGCTTCTTTTGGGTTCCGTGTTTGGACATCCTTCACTCGTTCTTAGCCTTGTTGGGCAACACCGAATCGCCCCTCACAAACCAGCAGAGAGATATCGGCAGAATTTGTATTGTTCTGAATAGCGTTTGAGGTCTCGTGGCTCTTGAATCTGAGGTACAGATAAAGATCCGCCGATGTATCAGGTTCGACCTGTGCCTCTATGGAATCAGTGGCAGGCTGAAACGACACATCTTCACCTTCCACGCCGGTATACACGGTATATTTTTATATCGATTTGTACTTAGATGTATATCAATTTGGGACGCAGGCGGACTGATTGCCAAACTTCTCCCTGCAATTGGATGTCCGAATGGGAGAGAGTCTTCTGGTCTTGGGCTTGTTGGCCTCTCGCAGCACATTCGACTGCGGGTATTCCGATTTTACGCTCGAGTTGTAGCACAAAAGTGCTCCCTGGGCTAGGGTATCTGTGATTCTGAAATGGCACTGAGTGTCAAATATTGTTCTTTACAATTGAGTATGGTTGCTATTATGCTGTGGTGCTTCCTTGTGAATCTCAGGCAACGCCCGTGCTTCTTGTCAATAGTATTTGGTCACCTTAGTGGTCACGCTTCGGAGCAAAGAATAGTAAAAAATAGTATTTCACTAGCAAGTTTACGTCTCCGTAAATCATTATAATCGCCCCTCACCTTATACAAACGCCCGTGTCGTTTCCCTCATGGGGACGACCGCCGTATCGCGGTTATGTTGTAGGGTAGGGTAGTCTCGGCGGTGTGCTCGATAAGGTAGAATCCTCATCACGACAGATGAGTGCCGATGGTACAATTAATCATTCCCGATTTTCGTTTGCAGATTGGTAGAATCACTGGTCTGCCTGTGACTCGAACAAAGCGTGCTCAACTCCCTGTTCATGGTGAGTACACAATGAGTTGGGCGTCCTCCGTGTATTAGCTACCATCACAACCCAAGCAAAGATTGGACGATTCAATCTAAGATGCCACGAGTTTGGACGACACCGAAACGTATTGAACAGCTCAATTGCCTGCTTCATGAAACAGCCACAGCGAGCTTATCTTACTTTCACCGGCGTCAAGGATCTTGTCTTTTCCCGTCACTTCTTTTCGTGCCTGTAAGCCCAGACTCGGGACAAGAGCAGTCACACTGCACTAGTGGCAGGCTACCTTTGATCGGGGTTTGACACATGGAAGACGCTGAATGCCTGCCACGTTGTGTTGAGTGCGGCGGCCTATCAGTGTCTCTGACCTTCACTTCAGCTCGGTGGCTTGGAAAGCTTAACCTACTTAGAACGAGGAACGAGCGATACGGGTGGATCATTTCCACAAGTTAAGACGGACAATTGTGGACGAAAAGGGATCTCGATTGCACGAGCAGCGACAACATAACATACGTTGTGCTCTAGAAGTGACCAGAGTCATCGACGACATGTGAACCTGACGCGTAACAACAGTGCTGGCCCACTGAACGCGTCCCAATTCGCAGCCATGACGCTAATAAGCAAACTCCGATGGTGAAAGTGGCTCCGTCCATGCCGAGCGCACGATCTCTGGACCCTGGCTTTGTCTCCCGGTCCCGACTCACTGTTGTGAGGGCTCAGAAGTGCAATATCAAAGCAAAACAAGCTGTGCCGAAATTCAGTGCATGGGGATACGGTATCCCGGTCGAGGCAATATGCGCTTGCTCAAGGCTCAAGGTCACCAGTTCAACGCCAGACGTTGAGCATGCTCCTTTACCGGTGCGTAGGGAGGCTATAGCTCTCAGTCGATCGGAGATCATGCAGGAGAGGTTTAGTCTCCCATTAATAAAACCCAGCTCTACTGGTGGTTGTGAGCAGGACCCGAGTGCTTGAAGATCCACAACGACCCTCTGCGACTTTTTTTAGTAACGTGGAATAGTGCACGATGATGCGCCCCATCGATGAGTGCCAAGCAAAGTCCCTGAAGTGCGAACGCTGGCTGAAGCTTCCTGCTGGATGAATAGCTTCGTCTTTGGAGGCTTTCCAAGTCGATAAGACTGACCTCAAAGTATGTATTTGACACCGAGGGAAGGCTACCTGCTCCTTTCGAGATCGGCGTGTTGATTCCGAAAACGCCAGCGGTCCAGGATTACGACGCCACCAATTGTCGATCTGTAGGGCAAGACCAGTGCATCAAGTTGCACGGACTGTGCTGCCGCGTGTATCGCGCTCCAGCTGCCCTTTAGTGCATCGTCCAATATATTGTGAAGACTCAGGGGTCTGATGCATGCGTGTGAGACGGCGAATGTCAGAATTCCTTTGCTCTTGCAATTCATGAGCAAAAGGGAGAATGCGTCAGCGCCGTGCAGCGTTGGTATGTGGGACTTGCTTTCATTTGACTGAAAGCGCTGGGAGGAATTGACCAGCATGTCTGTCCAGAAACATGGAGAAACAGTACGACGGAGCCAATTGGTGCAATGCGAACCGTAACCTAGGTCATTGCGTGTAGCCAGGGTCTCCTCAATTTCCTCCTGCATCTCTCGGCCGCTCGGCGATCTGTATTGTATGAGGCAGGGGGTAAGGGGGCCGGAGCAGCTCATCTCGTTGTCGGGAGCCTTTCATGCACTAGTGTTGTGGCAGATAGACCTGAACTGCCTTCACTGTGTTCCAAATTGAAGGCGGTTGTTCCTTGCCATTTGCCAATTGATCGAGTTCTGATAGCGAGCGTGTAGGTTTCTCCGTGCTCTGCGGGAGTCAAATGACTGCAACGATAACAGTTGGTAGGACAGTTGAGACGGTGCGCTGTCTTATTATCAGCGAGACAGCCCAGGCACATGCGATACTTTTGCTGTAGTAGCCTCACAAAGCAAGATTGCCGCGTCAAGCGGTCGCCGGTAACCCGGAGAGCCGAATTTCTGGAGTTCGTCCATGTCTTACTTTCAACGTTGCCTCATCAAAATTGATTCAAAGCCAACGACGGCCCACGCGTCTTTCTGGCTCGTGGCCGTTGTTGTCACTTCTCAGTCGTCACTGCCGTGACGGCTACCATGGGCTCGTCGACCAGCCTCGGTGGTTCCCCATGATCAACATCCCTGGCATTTCCATCGCCCGTCAGAAAGTGCTCCTAATAATGCGAGAGCAACCCCGTCTTCACGAGAAATGCTCCACCTTCTACTCGGGGCCCTGGATGCGTTCGCTGTTTAGCGCAGGATAGGTCAATGCCACCCTGCTCCGGTGACCCAATCACAGGGGGCCTACCACCCTCCTTGGGATTCGAACACGACCTGCTCATCGTAGGTTGTTGCTCTTGTCAAGGATGAACATTCTGAGGTGAGAGCCATGGTTGAGCAATTGTCGTGGATCATGCCTGAATCGAACGTCGATAGCATGCTGTGATGAGGCTATCATTGACAGCACGTTGGCAGTTGCCTCTTGACTTCGAATTGCGATGCTTCTGGTCGATGCAGAGATGGATGGATGGATCTCGCAACCGCACAAGATGACGATTAGTGGCAACACCATCAATAGCCGAGCCCTGCAACGAAGGTGACCATAATGACATCCTGTCGATAATGGTGCCAGCATGATGCTCAAGATTGAGACGTCCAAAAAACCCCAAAAGACGACCCTTAAAAACTTTCGTGCTTCTCAATTGCTACTCCGCGTTGCCCGACCTTGCCATGTCAAGCTTGAATTTTTGACGACCACGAGGGACCTGGCTTTCATGCTCTGCATACTGCATATACCTCTCATGCACCTCGATTTTGTGTCCGCAGGCTACCTCGCGCACGCTGGTATTCGTGCTTGGGTGATTGCTGCAACGTGCTGCATTAGGCGTGTCTGGCACTCGACGTCCCCGTGGAGAGGACGTTAGGACAGGCCCGCCGGCCCACTAAACATCGCAGCCGCTAGAATCGAAGGAGGATTTGATCAGAGGCCAAGCCCAGGGTGCAGCAACCAGCATAAGCAAGACAGGGAGGACTGGCGTTGACGGCGATGAAGTTGAGCTCGTGTCCTCCCTCTGGAGGCAGATGCTGCACCAGGTAGGACCCTCTGTAGTGGGCTCCAGGCGGCGGCCTTTAGCGGGCGATCCGCTGTAGTAGCCCTACAGACCACCTGTAGACACTGCTGGCTGCGGGCTAATGGCCCGCCCACCTCGAGCACTGCCCACCATTCTCAGGCGCTTCTCTTGGTCTGGCCTGGCCTGCCTGTCTCCTCCACCCGCCCAGGCCTCCTTCCTCTTCTCCCTCTCCCCCTTCGCCTCTCCCCATCATCACCAAAATCTATTCTTTCGCTTATCTCTTCCTCTCTCCTCTTCTTCTCGACCGTCTTCCTGTTCCCTTCCCTTGTACCCAATCCTCCAGACTCCGAATCGACTCTCAGCACCTACGCCGCCCTCGACCTGTGAACGCCGTTTTCCCGAACCGTTGGGGAATCCGCAACGGCCTTTGCCCCCTTTCCCACCACTTCCCACTCCCGAGCCCACCGTTGCCTGCGTCTGTTTGCTTTGCCCATCATACTTTGAGCGTTGCGTATCCTTCGACTTCTCTTCGCCTCGCTCGTTCCTTTGTTCGCATTTCAGATTGCCACCTTGTGCTCTGTATTCACGCTCGCTCGCCCCTTAACGTGCCACGCTTCGAACCTCGGTGCTCCGTCACTCGCTCGACCGATAACTACTGAATCCGACAAATTGTGGACATTTCGATGCATTTCTGAGCTCCGATCAGTCTGAGAAGCGCACCGACTAGAATACCAGAGATCTCCATACATCCAGAGCTGATAGGCTGTGGTTGACGAACTTGCTCGTGGTAATAGTGAGCTTGGTACTCAGCACAATCACTCGTTATATTCTCTTGGTCGCTGGCGCCCTTCGACAAAGAGCCCTTCCTTGCCGGTTGTTCCTGCACGCTCAAAAAAGTCCTGATAGAAAAGTGTGACTTCACACACGCTCTAATCCATCTTCGTTTTTGCAAAGGTTAGTTGTATGCCCAGGTCCCGCAGTTGTGTCCCAGCTGCAAACTGGACCCTTGAGAAGCAATTCTGCGAGTCCTTGGGTGGCACGGCCGGCTTGTTTGCTGTTGTTCGGGTGTTAACATGCCAATAGCTCTCTTATTCGAATCTACCTTCCGGACTCGCTTGGGTTACACACAGTTTTCAGACTTTCGACAGTGTGAACTTTGAGAGGTTGTCGACGCCTGGCATCAGTATGGCCGCTTTGGTGCAGACCTACCCCCAACAGACGACCACCGTAACCATGCTCCAGAACCGCCCGACACCCAACTCCATGATGCAGCAGCCACAGAGCCACCAACTTATGGGCGGAGGTGCCCAAACTCCCCGAGCTGCATATGGTGGTGTCACCAGTGCGACTGGCTATCGAGGAAGCTCGGGTCCCGTGCAGCAATACGCCTTTACCACCACACCAAGCCTTCACCAGGTTGCGCAATGGCAGCCCTATGGAACGTACCGGACAAACACTGCTCCTGTTCCCGTCGTGTCACAGCCATACGATGCCAACATGAACTTTCGTGGACGCTTTCCCGGCAATCAAGGGCAGGGTGTGTATAGTGCCCCAACCAGTGTTGTTGCGGGTGCCTCTAGAGACGACTCGACCATTCCCACACCTAGGAATATCGTCCCTCAACCTCGCCCGCACTCTGCACATTTGTCCGCTGGGCATCACACTTATGCTGGCGCCCCAAGCCCAAAGGCCGCTCCGGACAGGTACAGAAGGCCATCCGCCCAGGGCAATCAACATGGCCGTTCCCAGAGCTCGACTGCCTTGCCTACAGCTCCTGTCGCTGCTCCTCCGACGATGCTCCCGAATCGGCCTACCAGCTTCTACGCTACGGTGCCTGGAACCTCAAAGGACGATACGCATCTCTACCAGCAACCACGTGCCGAAGAGGCGAACCGTTTACGCCGAAGAAGCATGCATGCATTGGAGCAGAGCCTTGACTTCAATAAGTCCTTCGAGATCGCACCCTTGGGTGATGGATTCGCGGCGGCGAAGTCCGAGCAAGATGCCAAAAATTTGCGTGTTGTTCCATCCCATGGCCGAAACGCCAGCTCTGAGAGCGTCAATTCGAGCCGTAGCAGCCACTCACGTCCTTCATCAGTAAGTTGTGGCGGGATTGTCCAATCACACCTTATCATGCCAAGATTGCATTGCTAACCACTTGACGCAGGCGAACAATCGACATGCAGCGAACCCCACTGGCAACCCCTCTTTGCACAGCGGTGACGACGCAACCGCCAGGCAGGATAACCCCCGACTCGTCAATATACCTGCTCGAGGATCATCCTCCGATGCGACTAAGAGGACGTTGAACCCATCTCCATTGTCCAGGCCAGTGACGATGGGCAGTGATGGCGCCAGGCCTTCCCCAACCACTGGGGTCCGCCCTGCATCGCCCTCTGTCAACACCAATCTGGACACCCCTGCTGCGAAGCAGCTTGCTGCTCTCAATCAGGCCGGTGGCGGCAAGGCCAAGAGCAAAACATCCCGTCTTCGCCGGGCTCTGTCTTTTGGCAGCGCTGCAGAGCTTCGTCTTGCTGCGGCAGCAGCTGGCGAGCCAGAGGCACCCATCAACGACAAATCGGAGCCCTCCAGACTCCAGAAGAATCCGACCCCCGAGGAAGCCTACGATGCGGAACAAGCTCGCATCGCCGAGCAGCAGGAGGCGGCTGGCATCGGAAGCAGTATTTATGGCGGGCGATTCTTCGGAGGATCTACTGACAACCTTTCCATTTCTTCCACGGCCTCCTCTGCCTCAATTATGATCCGTAAGATGGGTCGCGGAATGAAGAAGAGTGGAAGGTCTCTCGTTGGGCTCTTCCGACCCAAGTCCATTGTGGGTGGCCCTGCTGCCGAGGCGCTGGCGCCCGAGGCAAGCCAGGCTGCTGTCTCTATGATCACGGTCGAAGCGGAGACTCAAAGGGTCAATGTGAACCCTGAACCGACGCCGACCAATGGTGGAACAGATTTTCCCCACCTCGAGCGCAACTCTATGGACGCCGGTGCCGTTCCCGAAATGGTGTCAGAGCGTGCAGGCTCATCTGGAACTGATAGTTCTGGAGCCCGGAAGAGCATTGTTGGCGGCGATAGGGAGCGTGCCGAAGTTCTCGCAGCCGTTCGTAAGGGCATCTTGAAGCGTAAGTACCACAAAAGTCCAGTGCTACGAGGCATCAGCTCATATGGTTTTAGGTTCTACTAGTCCTGGTTCGAAGATCGCTGGTGGAAACTCCGACCTCGACCTGCCTTCAGTTCCAGCTGTCACCGACTCTCCAAACTCGAGCGCGCCCAGTACTCCCAACGATGAGGCTCAAGGACATCGCCGAACCGGGTCGATCGCTATCGGCAACGAGGACTATTTCATGACTGCCCTCAGACTGCGACAAGACACGAAGAGTGCCCCAGTCACTCCACAAGGTGGCACGAAGCGCAATGCGACGTTCTCACCTCGTCTTATCTTCCACGATACCTGGCCAAGCCAGGAGTACGATCGCCGTGGAGAAATTGCCACTTGCAACCGCTTGACACCAATGTTGGCCCAGCAAATCAAAGAAGAGCTCAATACCTTCAAGATGGTAAGTCTCATGGCACCCTGCCTCGACCCTGTCTTGACCTATCTAACATGTCAAAGGAAATGGAGGTGCACGAAAACTCCAAGATCTACACCCATTTCTTTTGATGAACGACTAGCCATTGCCTGGTCCAGGTGCATACAGCGCGTCATCCTGTATTTTCCACATAGCTTCCACTTCCGGCGTTTCAGGACAGCATAGTACGGTGTCAACGGCGTTGATTGCTATTCCTACCTTTTGTTCTTTCCAAGTCATCGTTTTGCCATGTCTTTTGTCATGGGTTTAGACCTGAGAGTCATAAATTTCCTTAATTCATTTGTCGCACAGGAAGAGGAGCGGGCGACGGGTCAGTGGAGGGCCGTGGCGAAGCTTCGCATGCTCACGGGCTCGCGTGGTGTAGGACCAGCCGGCTCTAGATGCCCACTGTTGTCAGAATCTGGTACCAAGTACTTCGTGTTAGATCGCCGAAAGGTTATAACGGGGCACAAGGTAGTAAATATTCAGCTCAATGCGGAAGGTTTCCATGTCTTTGGCAGTTCGATTGTGTCTTTGCGTTGTGATTGTGTGTATCATGGTCGCCAACATAGACGCCTACAGGAACAGAACCAAGTAATCTGTGCTATCCGTGGTCGAAAGCTTGCGATGTCAGGTCAAACACGCGCTCAAGTGATTCTTCGAGGCGAGGTCCAGACATGTCGACACGAAGCGTGCCGTTCGCTATTTAGCTGCCATTGGTGTACCTCACTGACATTAAGAAAGTTCGCGCTTTCCAGGGTCCTGAGGCCCCACTTCCTTCATCGCTGGCGCGTGTTGCGAACTTGCCTCTTAAAAATTGTCCTTCGTCCACGACATGAAATGTGTTACCGCAAGACTCTCAACAAGGAACACCAGCGACTCTAGACGACGACAAGATACAGGCGACCCTACGCTGACAGTCTCTGCCGACTGTTGAAGTATACATGAGGTTAGCTGTGCTCAAGCGGACTCTCTGGCATCGCCCGTCGCAATCCCCAATTTTTACGAAACCGTTCTTGCGCCTTCAATTTGCGACCATGGCGGTTGAGTCCGACCGATCTGCCGCGGCGAACGCGGAATCCGGTGCTTGCATGGCGAAACTACATGGCAGGGCTTTCTATGAAAGTATTGGGAGCCCCAAGTACGTTGTCGCACCCATGGTCGACCAGTCCGAGTTCGTAAGTCGCATGCTCGTCATTCCTCGAGCTGCACTTTCTAATCTTGTCGATTCGCATTTTTAGGCATGGCGTATGCTCTCGCGCTCCTTTCTCCCCGATTCCGAAAAGCCCAAGCTCCTCGCATACACACCCATGTTCCACGCTCGTCACTTTGGCAACGATGAGAAGTACCGACGAGCGCACTTCGAGGCCACGCGCCAGAGCGACAGCACCGAGCCCTGGCTAGATGGGAACCCGAAGATCGATCGACCGTTGTTCGTCCAGTTCTGCGCAAACGATCCAGATGCACTGCTTGCGGCAGCAAAGGAGGCAGCACCATATTGCGATGCTGTCGATTTGAACTTGGGTTGTCCACAGGGCATTGCGAGAAAGGGACACTACGGCGCTTTCTTGCAGGAAGATCAGGACCTCATCTTCAAGCTGATCAACAAATTACATAAGGAGCTCCCTGTACCGGTGACAGCAAAGATTCGCCTCCTCGATACGAAGGAGGAAAGTCTGGCCTACGCGCAGAACGTGCTAAAGGCCGGCGCATCGATACTTACAGTGCACGGACGAAGGCGAGAACAAAAGGGACATCTGACAGGTCTTGCAGACTGGGAGATGATCAAATATATAAGAGATAACTTGCCACCGGAGACGGTACTGTTCGCTAATGGTAATATCCTGCAGCATGGGGACGTCCAAAGCCTTATTGAGGCAACAGGTGCAGACGCTGTCATGAGCGCGGATGGCAACTTGAGCGATCCGGGCATTTTCGCCCAAGCACCGGCGCCTGGACAAGAAGGAAGAGAATATTGGAGGGGCAAAGACGGGGCAGGGGGCTGGCGTCTTGATGCTGTCATGAGGCGATATCTCGATCTTCTTTACAAATATGCCATGGATCAGGAGCCTCCCGTCCGCAAGCCACTGTGGATTCCCGGCGAAGATGCAGCAGCTTGGCTTGCAGAAGGTGATCAGGAGAACGGTGACGGGCCACCAGCAAAACGCCAAAAGAAGGAGACGTCCACGAGGTTCAGCGATGGACCCAATATGCACGCTGTGAAAGCTCATCTTTTCCACCTTCTGCGCCATCTCGTCTCCAAGCACACAGATGTACGAGACGATCTTGCCAAGAGCTCCCGTGAGGGCATGCCTGCCTATGAAAGAGTGCTTGCTGAGGTCGAGAAGCGAAGCATTCAGGGTATGCAAGAGTATATCGACACGGATGGCAAGAGCTTTGAGGCTGAGTTGGAGCCTTTGAAGGAAGATGGGGAGGTTGATGAGACCCAGTCATCGAAGGGAACGATGAGGAGGTGCAAGCGGCCCTGGTGGGTAGCACAGCCGATTGTCAGGCCCCTGCCGAGCGAGGCGTTGGCCAAAGGTGCCGTCAGCTTGAGCAAAAAGGATAAGAAGGCCAAGGGTGGCGAGGAGAGCACGAAAGATCAAACTACTGCTGAAGAGAAGAAGGCTGAAGTAGAAGGACTGAAAGATGATCTCACAGCCAAAGATGAACTAGTCTCCGGTTGATCTGTGCCTACATGGGGATGGGGGGTAAACAGAGTATTGTACACATACATAGACATTTGCATAGCGTGATAAACTTGGGAAGGCGCACCTCACGATTCTTAAACTTGCGATGATAGAGGATGAAGGGTTCAATTATTACTGATTCATCAAAAAGCTGGTAAAATGGCATTGCATCATGTCTCATGAGAAGGCAAAGGACTCCTGAGTCAGGGCTTCCGTACCAAGGAAAGCACTCCAATCCATATCGGCCATCTGCTCATCCGTCCAGCCGAACAAATCCACACTGCCATCCGTGGCTGATGGCGTGAGCATTGGAACCTCACCCTCCACTGTCAGCGCTTCGTACAATGCCGACACAACATCAGGTGTGCGATCTGAGGCTCTCATCCAGGGTCTCATCTCTGCGAATGTCTCGAGCGCCTTGGCCAAACTGGCCGTCCACATCGCCATACTTTCTGGTGGGTTTCCACCCATAGTAGCATGCAGACTGCGCTCAACAGCGATGGACAGTAGAGGGACCATACAAGCTTGGAAGAGATACCACGCTGAGTTCCAGACGTGCACGCGGTTTGGTGTCCAGTACAGGGCGATGTCATCAACGGCCTCAGCGGCAACCGCGCAGCAGACATCCAAGATCTGTTGCTGCTCGTGACCCAGCTCTTTGCGCTTCTGGCGACGATCGTTAGCCATATATAGTAGTGCGGACCGTGACAGAACAACACGGGCGTTGTGGTAGCGATTGCGCATGAATTCACGGGCGACATTGAGCCCCGGAGGAGAGACAGCCCGGTCTTTGAAGAGCATCGGCACATTTTGATACCAAGCCAGCAGCTCGGCATCGAAGGCGAGGACCTCGCGTGCTGTCAAGCGAGCAAATTCGGCATAGCGACACTGGAGTCTATCGCAGATGAGGCAGAATTCGGCGCTGGCGCGTAAAGACAGAGCGGCATAGTCGTCTGGGCTCTGAGGAGTGGGAAGGTGTGTATTCATGGTATTCTCGTCCCACCGGCCAGCTGTTGGTCGCCCATGGCTCATGGTCCCCCAGATATCGAGACAGAAGAGACTCCACCAAGTTCTTCGGCGAGTCTCCACACGGCGACGATACTTTGCCTCGTCAGCTGGGTCAGCAAAGACTGGTTGCTTTCTGGGCTCGCGATGGAGGCCAAGGGCAATGGCTACTCGATGGGCTGCACCATGTACACCGTAAGCCATGTTGGGCGAGTTACGATAATGTAGATAGTAGCCTCCAAGGATACAGAGTGCTTGCAGCCCTTCCAAGTTGCCAGATCCGAGAGTATCGAGATCAATGTACGAGCGAGCCAGTCTGTAGTATTGCTCGTGGAGACTATCACTTCCAGAAGCGATAGATCCCATTGCAAAGACCATGTTTAGCAATCCAAGCCACGACGCATCTTGTCTTGTACCCGAGGCATACTGTCTTCGAAAGTCTTCTTCATCAATCAAAGGCGTGATAGCGTGCACATGCTCGAAATAGAAATCGATGCACCGCTGCTCCTTCAGGAGGCCGAGTGCCGGATCCCTGCCGAAAGGAGGCATCGACGGCAAGGTCTGTGGCTGAATTGCCGTCCAGGCTCTGCTGCACTGGGCAGCATGCTCTTTCGCTGACGGAAATAGTCGGAAGATGGCTGTAAAGAGTGCGCTCATCGAGGTCATCCCAAGATAAGAGCGACCATGGCTGCCGGTCGCGATCCCCAGACCATTAATGTCATCGCTGGGGAGGGCAGCGCCTGTGATTTTATCACCAGACTCGTCCCATTCTCGGTCTGCTTGGGCGTCACCATTTTCGGAGACCGGGGCCGAGTCATCGACGACATTAGAGTTCGTGTGGAGGAGCTCCTCAGACGTTGGTCCGATTCCCAGGGCCGTGCTCCTGGGTCCAGGTCGTCGCCGTACCGGGAGAAGGTCAATGAGCTCGGCTTGCGACTTGTCGGCCAGTTCGGCCAAGTCTGCGCCGGGAAATAGTCTTCGAAGGATACGAGACTGTGTCTCGAGCTGTTCTGAGGCGCGGTTGAAAGTACTGTGCGCGAGTCGCACAAGAAATCAGCATCGGAGTCCGGATGAGTGGAGGTATGAAATGGCGAGACAGAACCAAACAATTGCAAGGAAATACATACCTCCTGCTAACGGCGTTCCTCTTGGACCGCTGTCGATAAGCGCATGCATCGGCAGAGCGATAATAAATGCAACTGGCACAGGGCTGACGACCATCGCATTTGACTTTTCGCCTGGTGCATTCGAGACAGGAACGATTTACTTTGCGGCCAGGAGCGGCGGCGGCGGGTGATGCCATACTACTGATCTGGATCTCAGGCGTGCCTTGGGGGCTTGAGTTCGCCATGCTGGTGCAGAACCGAGACGAGATGTCGGCTGAGGCTTGGCTACAGATTCGGCAGGCTGGAGTCGAATAGTAGGCGAGCTGAAGATGAGGGAATCGCGAGCCCTGAGAGCGGGTTGGGACGACGATGTGGGCACATTCAGGCTATCATGGCCTGGGAGCAACAGTTGAAACGATCGAGGCATCTCCCCGGTGCCGACCAATGTGGTGGTAGCGCAGTTTGGTGGCGTCTACGAGCCCTGCATCTTCTGCAGCGGTCATGGTCCGATGATGATGGTGGGTGCGCTGCAAAGTCGAAGCGAGATGGCATTATGAGGTACATAATAATCCGTGAGGAGACGGCTGCATTGAAGGTATCTTTTGGTAAAGTCTCGCCTGCTTCCTGTTTTCGAAGTTACCCCAGTCGCGTCGCTCCTGCACAATTCTTCCACCATTCTCAGTCTACCTTACCAGCTCCCCTGCAGCTCATCTGATCAGGTAGACAACACAAAGCAACGGCTTGTGCTGGTCTTTAAATGAATCGAATGGCGCGAGATCGACACTGCTTGCTCAACCAAGACCTCGGGCCATCCTTCTCCGATTTTTCTCTGGTCCTGTTCGTATTCTGCGGTAGGTCCCCATCACACCCCGCGAAAGGGCGGTCTTACCCCCTTGACTCCCCACACGGAGATTCACAACGCCGCCCACTACGACACGATGGATCAGAGGTTGCTAGCTCAGGCCCCCGACTCCGCACGACGTCCTGCTGAACCCTGTCAGATGTAACGTGGGGGTACAAGTGCTGCGTGGAGGTCGAAGTTGGGGGTCGGTCCTTTGGTGGCGTCTCAACCTCACGGGACTATGCCGAGCTCGGCCTTGAACTTGCTGCCATATCTTTGCTATCGGCTGCATCGGAGGGGGACATTATTCACTCACGTTCAGATACATAACGAAGCTCTTGTCTGCCTGTCACTTTTTGTATTTGGCAGCGTCAATTTACCAACTAGCATCAAGGCTTCTCGAAACTTGTGTCAGACAGTGCGGCATCATTCGCTTGCAACCATGGCGACTGCGTCTCGAGTTCAACTGGCCTCAGGCTGGTCACTCAAAGCCAAAGACTCCTCAGAAGATGCCTGGATGCCGGTAGCGAAGGTCCCAAGCCAGGTCCATGTAGAACTCATCGCGAACAAGAAGTAATGCTACCTCCAAGTTCGTTCGCCAGAATGACCGACTGACCTTCAATAGGCTTGCCGATCCCTTCCTTGATCTTAATGAGAAGGCCGCTCAATGGGTTGATGAGAAGGACTGGGTGTATAAGACCTCATTTGAAGCTCCGACTTCGTCAGACTCAGTTACCACAGACCTCGTATTCGAGGGCCTCGACACCTTTGCCACTGTTGTGTTGAACGGCAAAGAAATCCTGAAAGCGGACAACATGTTTTTGTCTTACCGGATTGATGTAACCAAAGACATCAAGCACGGAGCCGAGAACCTCTTGTTGATCACCTTTGATTCAGCTCTGTTCCGTGGTCGAGAATTGGTCAAGGAGCATGCTCATGAGCACGATTTCCTGGTCCGCCAGACAGAGGCAGGTCGTCTCCCTTCACGTAAAGCACAGTACAACTGGGGATGGGACTGGGGCCCGGTCCTGGTCTCTGCAGGACCATGGAAGCCTATCCACTTGGAGCAGTACGTCGCGAGAATCGATGATCTGTGGGCCAACTGCGAGGTTAGTGATGACCTGAAGACATGCTCTGGTACTATCGAGGCAGTCCTGGCTGGCAGTCTGCGGGATGGCGATAAAGTGGTCTTCACTCTGTCGAACGAAGAGACACTTGTCAATGTGGCTACCGTTCAGGTGGCTGGCGCAGTGTCTGTGCCTTTCAGCCTCGACAATCCGAAGCTCTGGTATCCCAGAGGTTATGGTCAACAGTCCAGGTACACTCTCAAGGCCAAGATAGTCCGTGGCGAGGAGGAGATCTACTCGACCTCCAAGCTTATCGGCTTCCGCCGAACTGCACTCATTCAAGAGCCCGACTCACGCGGGCAGTCTTTTTACTTCCGCGTCAACAATGTCGACGTATTCGCGGGAGGATCCTGCTGGGTACCGGCTGATAGCTTCCTTGCACAAGTACCGCCGGAGCGATACCACGATTGGATCCAGTTGGCTGCCGAAGGCAACCAAATCATGCTTCGCGTTTGGGGTGGAGGCGTGTACGAGGATGATGCCCTGCTCGATGCTTGCGATGAGTTTGGAGTGCTATTGTGGCACGACTTCCAGTTCGCTTGCGGAAACTACCCAACATACAAGTCGTATCTCGACAACTTTGAAGCCGAGGCTAGGTACCAGGTTCGCCGCTTGAGATGGCACCCATCTGTCATTGCCTGGGCTGGCAACAACGAAGACTATCAAGTTCAGGAGAGATACAAGCTGGATTATGACTATGAAAACAAGGACTCGGAGTCCTGGCTCAAGTCCACGTTCCCTGCTCGCTACATTTATGAGCACCTGCTCCCGAAGATTGTCAAAGAGGAAGATCCGCAGCAGATCTACCACCCAAGCAGCCCCTGGGGAGATGGCAAGCCTACAGCTGACCCCACCGTGGGTGACATTCATCAGTGGAATAGTGAGTACATGATTATCGGCTTCCCATTAGGACATTTCGCTGACGACATATAGTCTGGCACGGTGCTATGAACAAGTACCAAGAGGCGGACCAGCTTGGTGGTCGATTTGTATCTGAATTCGGCCTCGCTTGCTTCCCGCACTTGGAAACAATCTCGCGCATGATCACAGACGAGTCCCAACGTCGTCCAGGATCCATGGCTATGGACTTCCACAATAAGGCAATTGGCCACGAACGACGCTTGATCACATATATCGCAGAGAACTTCCAAATCAAGTATGACATTGGTGCGTATACGCATCTATCGCAGATGGTCCAGGCCGAGTGTATGCGCTGGGCGTACAAGACTTGGAGACGAGACTGGGGCAAGCCGGGCGAAAGAGGTTGTGGCGGCGTATTGGTTTGGCAACTGAATGACTGCTGGCCGACCATGTCGTGGGCGGTGGTTGACTACTACCTCGTCAAGAAGCCAGCGTACTACGCCATCAAGAGAGCGATGCAGCAGGTTGACGTCGGCGTGAAGCGGACGTACCATGACTGGACGCAGACTGGTGATTGGGTCGATGAACACTCAGGCTTGAAGACTGGCCAAGTTGACCACACTCTTGCCGCGAGGCAGATCGCGTATGATGTCTGGATTGCAAGCAGTCTTGTCGATACAGTCGAGGTGGACGTCAAGGTTCGCTTCATCTCCGTTGCGTCCGGTAAGGACGTGGCAGAGCCAGTTGAGACTCGCATCACAGCCGCAGCCAACAGCACAACGGAAGTCTTCACCGCCAAGGAAGCACCTCCAGCTGCACCACATGCGGCCGATTATTCCGTGCCATTCGACACCGCGAAATATGATCCATATGTGATCCATACCACGATCAAGATGAACGGACAGGTGGTTGCCAAGGACTCTGCTTGGCCAGATCCGATCAAATATCTCGATATGCCTGATCGCAACATTCGGTTTGAGACTGAGTCAGCCGGCATATATGTTACGGCAGAGAGGCCCGTCAAGGGATTCGTGTTCGAAGAAGTCGAGGGTATGAGCATCAGCGACAATGGCTTCGACCTCATGCCCGGCGAGAAGCACCTCGTGGAGGTGCACCAAGGGCCGCCAACCAGCGAGTACAAATGGACGTACATCGGGGCCGACCAAGCTTCGAATCAGATGCCCAAGGACGCATAGTTGATAGAATAAAAGTTTGAGGTTTTTGATTCATTGTGTTCGTTCGTATTTCGTGAAGTCGCTTGTGATTTCAAAGGCCACCTTGAATCGTGAAGGAGGAAGTAATGAGTACCATCACGTTGATGAAGCCCCAGACACATGGTATCCAAGTGTTCATCTCCCAGTAGCCGCTCTGTAGAAACGTCAGCACAAGCCACTATCGCGTGGACGTCGAAGTGTCAAACCTTGTAGACAGCGCCAATCCTATACTATGTTAGTTATGACCTCGCAGCAAGCATAAGGAAGGGTTCCTCACATGAGTCCAACAATACTGCCAGCAATGATAGCTTGAATACCAGCTATCAACACGTAGGTCACGGGAACAATCCAAATATACTTCCACGAGGATTTTGTCCAGCTATGTGTGAACATGGCTATAATGACAGCTCCAAGGTGGAAGAAGAGATATATGATGAGAGTCCATAGTACCGTGTACCACCAGATGTCCTCCCGGGAATAGAGGGTATAGCGTCGATCTTCAGTTTGGTCGTAGAGAGTTTCGATATTGAGCGAGGGGAAAGGAGGCGTGTGGTAGCCCTCGGGAGGGCTAGGCATGGTGGGCAGTGCCGCTATGGCGCGTCGGATTGCGCACGCAAACGACCTCAAAAGTCGGTGATCGCTCCAAATGCATCTGTGTCTAGATGCGAGGCTGGACGAGGCGAATCGCAACTGTCGCCGTTACGTGGTGGGTAGGAGCTTGCAGCTTTCGAAGATGCGAAATATAGTGGATCCGGGGTAGCTTGGAGGGACGTCACATTCGGCGCCGCGCGCAGTGCCCGTGGTCGCAAATTGCCGAGGCTCGCGGCGCTACCAACACCAACCGCGACCGGCTGGGCAGCAGCTCTTGACATTTCCAAACATCTTTACAGCTTCCGTCGTCCTTGCCTTTTCTTTCCTTCTTTCAATCCAAGTCTTCGGCCACAGCACGCGCAAGTGCCCACACGAGGACGATGTCCGCCGATCGGCTTCTCCATAATGTCCTCCAACATTACCAAGATGTGCACGACGATCAGAAGACCGAGCAGATCATCGGCTCGACCGTCCACCTGCTCACGGAGCTCACTAACCCTCTGAATCTCGGCCTTCTCACCTCACAACTCCTCACCGCCACGGCCTTATGGACACGCCCCGACCAGCTCCGAACCGCATTCCGAGTGATCAGTATATACAATACGGCTGCCGTGCGAGTCCATCAGAACGAAGTACAACGCGAAGGGTCCGGGGTTGGATGCGACGAGTGGGCGCGAGCAGTCGTTAAAGGCTGCGACGAAAGGTCGAGGAGATGGCAGCACTTGCTTGTGCTGACCGGTGTCCTTATGGGCATGGAAGCAGACGACCGGAGATCGCTATCAGGATCATTGAGGAGCACATTGGGCAATGCGGTGGTCACAGCAACGAATCTTGCTCTCGATAGTCAAGTACTTGACGGTCCTGCCGCAGCCGGGTCAATAGCACTGGCACTGACATACGCTTTCCCAATGTTGTCGCCTCTACACCAGTCACAGATCAACTACGACAAGCTGATACCAGTCTTGACGTGGGCTCTGTCCGGGGAAGAAGGGCTTCGGCATGGAGAGTTTCTGGACCTCATCACGAGAGATGTTCCTTCGACGAAAACTGATGTCCTTGCATGGTCGGAGAGGTCTTCGTCATTTATCCAGCTTCAGCAGTTGGAAAGCAGGCCCTTGTTCATTGCCATGGGACCCTTATCGAAGCTTGCCGGTCACGCCATTCAGCGAGCTACAGACAGTCGGGTCGTTATGGAAGCACAAGAGCATCTGTTAGACCTCAGTCGGAAGTTACTGGGCGCCTGGAGTCGCACGCCATTCCGCGGTATTGATCCTGCTGAAGAAGTCATGCGGCTCAGCCCCGAAACCCTTCAAAGCGCATGGCCAGGACTGTGGCGTGTGTTGCGGAAAGCGCTCTTCGGTATCGTAGCCACTCTTCAGGCCGTCGTGTCGCGAAGTCTACTAGATCCTACCTTGCTTCAGGAGCGAGTACTCTACGATACGGCTACGAAGTCCCTGCACATCCTTCGAAATCTGTGCTTCATCTCGACCAGGGATGGTAACAAAGCTTTCCAAGCTTACACATTCACATACATGGCGTCAATTGACACCCTATCAAGAAACGGAGCAGCTTGCGATGCGTACCTGAGATCAGCGCGCACGGTCGACCCGTTATATACTCCTATCGATCACCTGGATCGCACAATGGACATATTCTACTTAAGCTTGGCTGAGCATCTGCCTCTGAGTCTATCAACGCCTGCTTGTGAGGAGCTCATTGTTAAGCCTGCAACAACATATCTGGATCATGATGGTCCTCTATCGCCTGCCATGGTGGAGCTTTTCGAGTCAGCACATAGCGCTATCCTGTCGGTGCTATCCTGCCCTCAGCATAGCTCTCTGACGATGACTATGGCTTCGTTCTACATTGTCAAGCTCTTTGAATCATTTCCACAGCGGATCTCGCCGAGACAGTTCAGAGTGGCCTTCAAGACAATCATGCAGATCGTGTCACCTCCATTCCCTATTGCCGCAATGGAGCCTCATCTAGCAGAGACGCTATTAGAGATGCTGCGCTTCCAAGCCGTCAATGCACCTAGTATTCCTCTGCCGCCTGCAGCTGACTCAGTATCGCAAGCTGCGAGCGCTGAGTCTGGAGAAGAGCTCATGTCGGAGCAGAGTTCTCTGGCCATGGCTCTTGTGGACTCACTACCGTTCCTGCCGCTTCCGCTGCTCGAGGAGTGGTTGACAAGTGCGGCTGAGGTCTTGAACGAAATTGCCGACCCAGGACTCAGGCGGCCTGTTGCGAAGCGTTTCATCGACATCCTTGTGAGCGGCGAGCTTGATGTTGAGAGAGCAGCAATTGGCGTTGCTTGGTGGGGGACCATGGGCGGCAGGGAGCTTGTCACGGGCGGAGGTGCACAGCAGAGTGCCATGATGAGCGGTGCTCTTGGTGGTGACCAAACAGTGAGCAGGCTCTGATCGCGGTCTACATGAACGGCATCATGACTGCCATAACGTCACGGGTATCCAATGAGTCAACGGCCAGTACAGACTACCGAACTACTACGGAGTACGCACGGCATGGCACTTTGAGCGCGACCGATACGCGTCGACTCTATCTGCCGCGGCGTAGTCATTTCGTGTCAAGTCGATGCAATGACTCGAGCAGGACTGGATCCATCCGCTTCCCAGAGGCGTCTGTCGTCTTGACTTGCAGACCAGTCATTACAGGCTGCTCCGGCATACACGAGCCAGATTTGTATGCATTTGCTTGCGACTCTCTTACCGGACCCGAGGATGGAGCCGCCGAGGATCCATCAAGCGACTGTCTCGAGCTGCAATGCGACACCATCTCGGTCAGCGCTCTTGCCACACCAGCCATTACGACGTGGGCGGTGGGATTGACCCATTGGAAACACGCAAAAGCTTGTTGGCATGCATTCAGGATGGCGAAGGATCGTATTGATCTTGAAGATACCTCATTGATGGGCACATCGGAGGCGAGAGAAACTACTCGTGCAGCATAAAGGAAGCACCTTGAGGCAAAAGCATCGGCACGCAGGCAAGGCTCTTGCATCAGCTTGCGGGTCTGCTATGCAATTGCCGATGTGGCCTATGCTGCACAGCAGGTGCTGTAGACAGGGACCCTGACCAAGGCAGCGTCAGCCTTATCACGACAATCTATAGACACAATTCCAAGGCAATGCCAGGATGTGCTTTGACAGTTCCATCATCGCCGCGCATGGCGTTCGCCCCCCTGACGGAATAAGTCGCCGCAAGTGCCGAAGATCTCGGGAAGGTTGTGGATCATCATGACAACGCACCGCAAACGAAAAAGCTTGGTGTATCTATCAATAACAGGACCCTTTCTTCGACTCACCGTCGGCCAAAACGCGTAGGACCCGTGTCCAGCTGAGAATCATCCGATTGACGCGTAGCAGGGGCCAGTGCTTGGTGGGGGCGGGCAAGGTGAGGAGGGCCTTACGTCAGAGGCGGAGAAGGAGATCGGCGGGGCGGGCGGGGCGCGGTCGGTGCCATGGCAGCGGAACTCCACGCAAGCTTGCTTCTGAGAAGGGAAACGAATGGATTCTGCAGGACAGCTCGTATCTGTCTGGAAGGATCCGACGGTGAAGACGTTTTCAGTCCTCGCTATAGCTTCTCTTGGATTTCTTATCACATTCCAGGAAAATGAGGTTGCATCCTGGCCAAACCGGGGGCTCGGGAACAGATTTCGGTTCGGAGAGTTCTTTCTTGGATCTTGCTTGTGTAAGTGATGTAAGTACCTGGAGGAGGGTGGGCAGCTAGCCAATGCTTTCATCGACCAACAGCAACAGGTTTTTTGGTTGGTAGAGAGCTTCACTAGCACATGCATCTTTCGTCACCATTTGCATTTCTTCTTGCAACAAAACCAGCCATGGCAATTGGGGCGTGACAATGCGAGTCCAATGACCCGCGTCAGAACTATTGCGTCCACGATGAAACCCTTTTCGACGCCCAGCCATTCACATTGCACCAGCTTGAAGGCGGGACAAAGTCTGGAACATGCAAGGCATCGATGCTAGCATGGATTGAGCTCCACATCTGAGCTTCCCCTCTACGTGCGTCAAGGGAGAGCTGCTGCACGTTTGCTCTAGCTTAGACTCCCACGGCACGTCCAAGCCGGTGAGATGCGGGCTGCCTCTGGCATCAAAACCGGTTTCCGTGGTGGTCCTATCGTCAACAGTAGATACTATTGTGGCTACTATGATACCCCTGTGGACACTGTACACGTAGTCAGACATGCTAGTTCTGGAGATCTTGGTGAATAGCAGATCTCACGACCAGCAGCATGAGACGCTCGCAATGGAGACCATGACGATGGATGCATGGACCAGTGTGCCCCACCGGCATCCCCGGGAATGAGAGATCGAGGCTTGTTGTGTACCCCCCTCCTTGGCACTCCGCCTTCCTGGACCAGCTGAGGTGGGTAAAGCTCGCCATTTTTAGGGTGGGAACGTGGGATAGCTCTGCCATGTCAATGCTTGAGCTTGCGAGCTATGGTGTGAGAGGGCGACATGTTTGTTGACGGACATACACGTCATATTGGAGAAGACAGTGGCGTTTACACTTGGGATTGGCTGGAAGACTGTCATGTAGCTCGTGATGCTCAGCAAGTATTAATACCTCGAGAGTTTCCCCCTCAAGCACTTCTTCTTTCCCAGCAACAGTTCATTCTATACCAATCCCAACAGCTCACAGCTTTTATACTTCAACCACTTACACCACTCCCAACCAACAACATCACAAACCTTCATCATGTCTGACTTCAACAACAACAACAACAACGTATGTACTCTTCCATTGACTTGCCTTAGCACTTTGACTGACAATACCTGCGCAGTCCTCCGGTTACGGCGATGACCGCATTGGAACTTCTGGCGCCGCTGACAACTTCTCCTCCACTGGCCGCTCTGAGAACATCGGCTCTGGCAACGACGACTTCGGTTCTTCCGGCCGTCGCACCGAGAACATTGGTTCTTCCACCCTCGGCTCCTCCGGCCGTGACAACTTCGGTTCTTCTGACCGCGAAAACTTCGGTTCCTCTGACCGTGACAACTTCGGCTCTTCTGACCGCCGCACTGAGAACATTGGCTCTGACAACTTCGGATCCTCTGGCCGCACCGACAACTTCGGTTCCACTGGTCGTTCTGACAACTTCGGCTCTTCTGACCGTACCGACAACTTTGGCTCTACCGGCCGCTCTGACAACTTCGGCTCGTCTGGCCGCAACGACGACCTCACCTCTGACACCTACGGCTCCTCCGGCCGCACTGGTGCTTCCGACACTCTGGGCTCTACTGGCCGTACCGATAACTTCGGCTCCTCAGACCGCACTGATAACTTTGGCTCATCTGGCCGCACTGACAACTTCGACTCCTCCAACCGCACCGACAACTTCGGCTCTTCTGGCCGCAACACTGACACCTACGGCTCCGACAACCGCCGCAACGACAACCTCTCTGGCTCCTCTTACGACAACGACAACAAGAACAACAACGGCAAGGGTGACAGCACCATGGGCAAGCTCATGGAGAAGGCTGGCGCCGCTCTCAAGAAGCCCGAGCTCCAGGAGAAGGGCCACGAGAAGCGTGAGCAGAAGGGCTACAACGACTACAACAACTAAAAGGTTGTTCTCATGAGCGATGATTTTACTTGCTGATACGAACTGGGAAATGAGTTGAGCTCATTAATTGTACGATTATAAGCGATAATGGTGTTTCTCCTGTGGGAGTCATCCGAAAACATAATTGAGAATAAATTCATAATTGTTTCATCAAACTCATCTTTCATTGAATCTCGTGATCATGTCTTTCCACACAGAGTAGCGTGATGACGTTATGCAAATGTCTTCTCAACCTTGACGAGGATTGCTCCCTGCGTCAGCTTCCCGTCCAAGTCAATCAGGTGCAAGAACCTATAACCTTCGCCCAATCGGTCCAAGCGTACACATGCCCAGGCTGCCAGATCATCCCTGATCATCTCATCATCTCTCACAGTGAACCTAACAAAAGTGAGCTCTTCCATCAGATTCGGAATGTCCTTGAACTCAATCTTCTGGGCACCCATGTCGATATCACACCCACGATGGGTCGATGTGCGTTCCTTATATTCGCCCTCTCGTTCGTGTCCATCGGTCTTGTCTTTGAGGTGCTCGCCTAGTTGCTGTGCCTTGCTGCCGTCCACGTGGAGCTCGACCTTAACGTATGGCTCGAAGCCGGAAGCCCGGGTGTCGCCTTGCGGAAGAGGCAAGAATTGAGCGGCCAGGAAGGTGATGCTTAGGTTGAGCTTCTTGCGCGTGACCGTGTTGCTCGCTGTATGCGTCTTGAGTTCAGGTCGATAGCCTAAATGACAATTGAGTTAGCAAGTCGCAGAAATAATGCAAGAATCATGTTCATACCTGGTGGCTTCAAGACGTATCCGCCTGTTCCAGAAAACATTCCCTCATTTAGCATCCTATACGAAGTCAGCCAAAGGACATTTTGGAATTTCGTCAAACCGCCGATACTTACATGCCCTCGTCCGTCTGTTGCCAATTTAGCGCCACGACCTGTGCACCGGCACCCCAGAAGATAGGCGGATTCAGATTTGACGATCTGATCCGAAGGCCTGAGGGGTAAGCACGCATGAGAAAGTCTCGATTGTGTCGGAATAGTTCCTCTCTTTGCTTCTCATGGTAGTCAAGGAACTTCTTCTCGGACAGCGAGAAGATGTGTGTCGCCATGCTAGCCTCCGGCTGGCTCAGGGACTTGAACGAGATGCCTTTGGTGAAAATACCGAGGCTGCTGAGCTCTTGTGTGATTTTGGATACCTTGGTCTTCTTTGCGGTCTTTTGCTGTGGTTCAGCTGACAGACGATCATCGTCGTCGCTTTCGTTCAGAGGCGGCGAAGAGCCAGGAGGCGCATATTTGACCTTGATGAGAATCTTCTTGCGCAGCTCAGCTGGGGAGGGCAGAGCGTTGGGCTCAGCTTCAGGTTCTGCCACGAGATATTCGTCCCAGATCTCTTTCATGATCTTGACCATCAGGAGCTGCTGCTGGGGACTGCAGTGGACTTCGAGGCTAACAATTATCGGTAAGTCGCTGGCGGTAAAGGCATTATCTCTGATAGCCACGCAGACATCCCTGAACGAGATCTCCTTGGTCAAGGTGTAGCCATGGAGAACCCTGGGTTCGACAACAGCAACCTCGACCGCTTCGTCTGTGGGCTTGACTGCCTCCGGCTTGGCTGTCTCCGACTTTGCACCAGTTGCCGCGGTGCTCCTCGCCACCTCTGGTTCGTCTGCCTTCTTTCCAATACTTGTCCTCTTCAACTTCGCAGCGAGAGAGTCCGGCAGACTGCTCTTGATCTTGCCAAAGGTGCTTGCTCGTTTGCTCTTCTTGGGTGATTGACTTCGCTTCTTCTCCAGGTTTCCCTCGTCACTGCTGTCTGAGTCTGAGTCTGAGTCTGAATCATCTCCGTCCCACACATCGATCTCAACGCAGCGACAGCCTCTCAGAAGAACATTCGTGTAGGATTCGGTGGTGCTGTCGCTTGAAAGTTGGTTGCCTGACAGATACGTGTTGTGGGACGAAGATATGTAGTAGGCAGACAGTGGCCATGACAGGTCCTCATCCTGGTGTTCGAGCGTCAATGAGGCATGTTGTGAAGCGATATATGAGAGAAAGCCGTTGAAGTCAAGATGGTCCTTTGATGCAAGATCCTCGAGGCCCTTTCCAGCAGGATGTTTCTGAACTGTCTCGAGAAACGACTTGATCTGCTCCTTGTTCCAGGTCTCGTTTCCAGCAGCGTACTTCGTGTAGATGTTCTTTAGTCGAGGCAAGGTCACCGAGTGGATCGTCTCAACAACCCGTTGTGATGCACTTGCGCCTCCTCCAGCCTGGTTGATAGAGAGGTTCCTGGTTCCGATCTCACCCATCGTGCCCAATGATGAAGTGAATGGAGGGAGAGTTTTCTGGCGATCGTAAGTATATCGGCTCCGATTAATCTGATGGCGATTATCGTGGCAGAGGCAAGGTGTCTTTGTTGGCGCACTAGTTTGTCCCGCAAACACGCTCGCGTAGTATCGTGAGCGCCCGTCGTATGTGGTGCAATCACGTCACAAGCTTGTAAGTGGGGAATTCGCTGATACAGATGGCAGAAACAAGAATCGGACAAAGTCTGGCTGTGTTATGCAAGTGAGCTTAAAAGTTGGGCACAGCCGCAGATGCGCGGGCAGAGATGGTGGTAAGTCGAGACCCTCTACCCCTCTACAGCTGCCCCGCCTCCATGTTTCACGATTCGATCTCGACCTCAATCACTGCTGAGCACCATCGATGCAAGGCTTGATGCAAGGCTATCTTGTCTTCAATTCGTCAGAGCATCATCTGGCTCTTCGCTCACGATTCCTCTTTAGTTCATGCTCCCGCAGAAACTCGTCCAGCTCCACGTGAATGCGCAACCCCTTGGATGACATTGTCTCATACACAGCCTTCAGCTCATCAGACTCCATGACCCGTATCAGTGTCGTAAAAGCCTGCATCATGACTTCTTTTGACCACGGACAATGTCTTATTGCCCTGTAAAAGATCTCCTTGGCCTTTGATCGTAAGGTCCGGTGATTATAGCTGTATTGGATGTACCACCTCCAAATCACAGGACTGGCTCTGCATGCATCACTTGCCATCGCATTTTCGAACGCAGCTCGAGCCGAGTTGACGTTTCCGCGCTCGATCTCGTGTTGAATGGCAAACACACGTGAGCTCAAGCAGTCTTCAGCTGGTGTCAAACTCTTGTCCTGTAACAATTGCCTCGTCTCGTCAATGACCCTGAGGCCTGAGTCAGACCACTCGAGCAACGAAAGGAAGACGGTGTTCTTGGGGAAGATCCCTGCGAAAGTAGTCAGATGCTCGCGCATATAAGTACGTCGGAAAGGCCTATCCACTGTTAGCCGGTGTTGTTGTTCTCAGTTGGGTTCGACTGACCCATTGCTAGCATGCCAATAGAGAATCCTGGCCGCTGCCTGAAGCAATTGCTCATGGCCAGAACTGTGCTGCATACTTCTGCGTCCAAGCTCCCCCGACAATCGATGGACCATTTCCATAGCCGCCTCGATACCTCCTTGAGCACTGCTCGATGGCTCTTTGGAGTCGGTCGACATGAGATACGACAGCAAGAGCGCGCATTCGCCATACAAGGCCACAGCTTCCGAACTGCCTGCAGACAGGGCTGTGTAAACCTCAGACTCGCAGAGCTGCGAAGCTTTGATGACTTGACTCGATGGTATTGATGTCGCATCATCAGCCATTGTGCGCAGTTGTGGATCCGTCATCGAGCACAGAACACGAAGAGAAGCAAACTTCTTCTGGCGCTGCAGCTCAACCCAGGCCCATGAACGGCTGACCGACGCCAGATCTCGGCCCTGTATGCCATGGTCAGCTCCATCTTTGGTGACATTATATGCGGTTATACTTACAGATGATATGTCAGCTGCCGATGACAAAGTAGTCTGGACGACATCGTCCTTGCCGTTGCTATACTCAGCCAACGCATAAGCTACGTACAATGCAATGCTGGTTGGATGTTGTTTCAGCAGAGCTTTTGCTTGTTTCCGTGTGCTTGTCGGATCAAAAGATTGAGTGAAGGCTAAAAGGTACTCCGCAAGTCGATCAATCCATCCGAGATGTTCTACCTGCTTCAGGACCCTTCCGACCAATTCCCAAGGTACTGAGCCGTTGGGATTGTGTGTTGGTAAGTACTGGAACCAGCTTTGGCCTGGCAGCAGAACGTCAAGAACCAGGGAACACGCAAGCATACGTCCCCTGAAGAGTGGCGATCTCCTCGAGATGTCATCATCATCGAGTAAAGGTTGCGTGCCAATCTTATCGTTTTGCAGCGCCCCAGCGTCGACCACAATGTGAGGGTCTCGAGACGCAAGCGCTGTCCAAGAACTTGAGTCAGCCGCCGTGGGCAGCCCCGAATGGAGCAAAAAGGAGTCCAGAAGCTGCCCAGCTACACTCTTCAGGATGTCAGGTGGCACAAAAAAGACCATTTGCTCAATGTCGGTGAACATGACAACCCGAAAGGGGTCGTCATCGTTCCCTTCATCCAAAGTCCTTGCCGGGACCCTGGCGTCTCTGCCTCGCTTTTCTTCCAGTGCAGCCCAGAGCTTATAGGGATCTCTCGATTTTGGATCATCGCCATTAGTTGGAGCGGCTCCCGGCTCGGGAGGCTCATCTATTCCATTGCTCTCGACGAAATGCCGCCAGCCTTGTGAGCCAGCTTCGCCGAATCTGGGGAGCTCACTTTCCCAGAACTCTTGGAAAGACTTCAGGGAAGAACTGACACTATCGTGCGTGGCTGGACGACAAAAGTTCAGTTCGAAAAGTGCTTGCCACGCAGATAGCGCTAGCTCTCGGTACCCAGCATCAGCGGTCATTCGGGTCAGCCGTGTGAACACATATATGGCTTCTTCGATGCGAGCTTGCGTGCTCTCCACCGATGACTCTCCTGTCAGGAGGTACTTAAGGCGTAAGACGAGAAGACTTTTGAGATTCTCATACTGGAAGCTCGCAACATCGGACAGTTGAAAGTCGAGGTACGTCTTCCAGAGCTCGAAACTCTGACGTTCTTCCACTGACAAATCTGTCCACTTTCGGGCAGCAGTCTTGCGATCCCATACTGTACTTCCCTCTTTCATGAGCAGCACCAGAACACGTGTGCGATCGTGTCTAGATTTCGTGTGTGAAAGAGCTGATTCAAGCATAGAGACCTTTATTTCCGTGTAGCTGCGCATTTCATCCTCGAGCAGAGATTGATCGATACTGTGCCCAGCATTCTTGAGCGTGTCCTGGTGAGCCACAAGTTCAAGCCAAGCGTCAATATCCTCCGGATGCTCCTTGACCTGTCGATTGAGTTGGACGGAGAGCCATCTCAGCGGGTTGTCTTGGTGGATGTCGATGGCCACATCTGAGTCTTCTTCTGATTCATCATCTTTGGAAGCTGGCTTGACTTTCATTTTTCCCTCAATGGAACGATACGCCAAGTCTTGGCCGTTGTTCGAGCTTTCCGAGCCAGAAGATAAAGCACGTGTCCGCTTCTTCGGCTTTCCTATCTGAAGGAAGGAGATGTCCGCATCATCATCCTCGGCGTGGACTTTCTGTGACTTCAGCCTGGTGGGGTTCGGATGTGCGCGTGGCCATCTAGACCTCAACACATCTAGTTGACGTGAAGAGTCAACTCTTTCCCCTGGCTGCAGGATACTAAATTGCTCCCTTGTGCCATCTCGGTGGATGTATAGCCTGCCTTCCGCGCCCAATACTCGGCCAGGGGGGTATCGGAAAGATGAAGGGACGTAGTAATGGACATTGTTGCCGTACTTTCTTAGCAAGGGGTCTCCTTTAGTGTCGATGGTGTAAACGCCTTCTTGTCCATCTCCGCCATTGGGAGAGCTGATGTGAGGGCGTCTGGGTTGTTCTAGCTCGGCAGGCCTTGTTGATGCAGATACCCTCGGGTGACCCTTAGACTCCCGCTGACTGTATTTTGGCCTGTCTCGCCGTGCGTGACCCTCCCCTGGTTGACTCGTATCCTCATGTCGGGGTCTTTTCGACCGGTGGCGATCTCTTCGATGGTGCTCTGCAATGTCCTTGGGCTTCTGACCAGACTCATGTGAAGATGCATCCCTTGGGACATCCGTATGTTGCTTTTTCTTGAATGATGAGAATTTGGGTACAGTCAGCCTTGGCGCATCACCATCATGCTCCTCTGACATTCTGGTTTCTGAAGATTCAATTGGGACGCGTTGATGACATTTTAGGTGAGCCGAAGATGGAGTTATTGAATTGTAGGAAGCATGGTGAAGCCAATTTGGGTTTCACGCTTGATCAAATTGAAGTCACTTTCCCTGCCTTTGAAATACCCTGTACCAATAGTCTGGCGTTGCTCAACAGTAAGGTAGGCCGGGATTAGTACACACGCATGTCAGGAACAAATAGCGAAGAGCAAGCGCATTAAACCTTAAGGGCAACCCGTGTGCTTCATTGCAGACGACTTATCATGTGCTGATGCTCACGATCGGCGTTCCCCCTAATGTGCGTTGATGCCGCATTCGCCAATCATTACACGAATGTCATCGGGAGACGATCTGCCTAATGGTCTGACACATCAGCGCTAAGGAGATATTGAAATGAGCTGAAATATCCGCCTTCCTGTCAAATCATTTGAGCGTACCTGACGGCCTAAACATTCCGGCGGACCTTCGAGGATATTTTACGATTCTTACCTGCGTTTCGGGGTAAGGTATCTCTGGGCACCTCAGGTGGGGTGACCCTGCACGGGAAGATGTTGCGAACTAAGGATTGCCTTACCTTAGCCAGGGGTTTCCGTATGCTCGTCTACGGAAACTTTTGATCGACCTCTCGGATCTCTCTATATCCAGCTGCTGGCGCATTAATTACTGTGTTGGGTGATTTGCCAATTTGACTGCTGTATCCAGAATCTTACAGCAGCTTGAAAGCTCCCGGTCTTTTGCTGACCACCCTGACGGGTTTGTGCCGCACAGCCGCCTGGCACTTCCCGACCAGACTGTCAGACGCATTTAATCGTGCCTGGCCCTGGGATTTTTGTTCCAGCTTCTGTCCTCGACACGCCAAAACAAATATGGCCGCTCTCCCCTCCTTCTGGGTCACCATCGCCATTGCAACTGTTTTCGCCATCATCGCCTTCGTCACAATGGGTCTTTTCGGTAGCAAGAATCAGTTCCAAGTTGAGGGAAAGGTATGTCGAAGCCCGAGTCGATGCACGCGACTGGAGCTGCTGCTGACCACGCTCGATTACAGACTGTCCTTATGACAGGAACCTCGCAAGGAATGGGCCGAGTTGCTGTCAAAGAGTTCGCATCTCGAGGTGCAAATGTCATCGTGGTGAGCCGCAATGCCGAGAAGCTGAAGGAGGTGGTTCAGGAAATGCAGGTACGTAGCTCTCATCCCGACGATATAGCCCTATCCCAAGGAGCCAATGCTGACATCTTGGCTTTCTCTCGAACAGGCTGCAGCCAAATACCCAGAAAAACAGCGATTTCACTACATCGCGGCCGATGTCCGCGTTCCGAATTATGCGACAGCCCTTATCGAAGAAGCAACGAAGTGGAACAACGGCCAGCCTCTTGACATCGTCTGGAGCAATGCCGGCTACTCGACCCCGCGTCTACTCATGGAGATGCCTATGGAGGAGATGCGCGATATGATGGACACGAACTATTACGGCAGCATTGAGCTCATCCTCGCCATTCTCCGTGTTTGGCTCGACCCCAACTTCCCCGTCGAAGAACAGCCGCGTCACCTCATCGTGACCATCTCCGCCATCGTATGGTGCAATGTCGCCGGCTATGGTACATACGCCCCCAGCAAGGGTGCTCTACGGGCATTCGTCGATGTCATGGCCCAGGAGCTGCCACTATACCCCCAGAACGTGAAGCTTTCGGCAGTCGTCCCTGGAAACATGAGCACGGAGGGTTTCGAGAGGGAGAACCTCACCAAGCCGCTCATCACTCAGAAACTAGAGGAAGCAGAAACAGCCGACACACCAGAGGATTGCGTCAAGGCCTACTTCAAGGGCCTCGAACAAGGTCGTTACTACATCACCGCGAATCTACTTAACAGCATCATGGTCTGGGCGGGCATGGGATCTTCCCCACGTAACAATTGGATTAGCGATACCATGGGGGCTTGGCTGGCCTCATTCGTGTGGCTCTGGTACCGGCCCGAGCTCGACAGAACGACGAGAGCTTTTGCGAAGGAGCACGGTCATCCCGCCACCTGGCCGAAGAAATAAATGAAGCAGTGCTTGGCTCAAGCATTTAATGTTTAATTGGGGTGTCAGACTGGACCAAAATCCGTAGATATATACAAGCTCTAAACTCCTGACCATTTACCAAACTTGGTATATCGCTTGAACATCTCGCGCAGGATAGCCCTGCCGCTCGCGTTCATCGCGTCATTGAGGATCTTCCTGCTCTCAGCTGACGTGATGTCGAAGATCGAGTTCATGGCCGGCTCCAGGGCCTCCTGGACAGGTCTGGGTACACCTCCTTCCAGTTGCAGCTTGACGTACTGCATCAGTACTAAGTACATATGCTTGCCAGCAGAACGCTTTGCAGCGTCAGTAGCAGAGCTTAACGAGCCTTGCTGCGGACCACGAGACACTGCTCCAGCCGTCGGTTCGCAAATCAGAGTAAGAACACGAGCATATGCATGGGCAAGAGCGGTCTGGGCTTTCACGCCCTTGTCTTCCGCATCTTTAGCAGCCACGATAAGCTTGCAAAGTAGAGCTTGCAGCAGCGTTGTGAGCAGATGGTAGTGCCCCTCGAGACGGAGCCGGTGCTTTTTGATGACAGTCTCGACTATTTTGCAAAGACCGGCGAAGGGAAGCGCGGCATCGTTGTTACGCGTGGAGCTCAAGTCGCAGAGTTCCTCAAGTGTGAGCTCAATGTTCCACTGACCGAGAGGCCGTGGTGACCTCTCCAGCAGTTGCTGAAGTACATTGCAAAGCCGAAATGCATCTGTGCGATCGGTGATGTGCGGGAGGCATCGGATGAGCTCGCCATAGAGCATGGCGAACACCGCGGAATTGGCAGGAACACCGGAAGTCTCGTCTTCTGTACATCGGTTAGTGTCTCCCATATAATTCTGAAGCAGAATTGCTTACCGAGCATGTTGCGAACGACTTTGTTGATGGCCATAGCCTGACCGTGTCGTCCTTGTGCCCCGGTCGAAACGTTGGCGATTAGTGACGTCGCGTACTCGAACTTCTTTTCCAAGCTATACTCCTTGAGGACTGCCTCTATCATCCTGGCCATGACGGACTCTCTAAGCTCTGAAGGTATTTTGTCGAGAGGTGGTAGAACACCGTCTAAAGGCTTGGTGACGGAAGCAGAGTGATAGGTTCTCAAGAATATCTGGATGGTCCAGCCACGAAGCTCTCCAGCCATCATACCATCATAACTCATCTCGTCAAGCTTTTGAACTTTGGAGGACTTAAGAGGAGTCAGCTCCATGTCAGCATCGAGTGAATGAGCGGCGTCCACTGCAGCATAGAGTGCAAGAACCATTCCATGGTCTTGTCTTGAGCTGTTGCTAGTCACCCACTTGCTCATCAAGGCCACGATGAGTTCCGACACGAGTCCCTGGAACTTTGTGCGCAGTTCCAGCAATGTTTCATTGCCGCGACAAGTGGCAGACTGTGACAACTGAACGGCCAGACTTTTCATCAAAGTGAGGCGAAGTGGCAGTGTGTCAATGCCAGTAGACTTCTTCTCAAACGTGCTGATCTGTCCAGCTACTGTCGACAACAGTGCACTTCCTTCGTTCAAATATGCCATATTCCTCTCATCGATGTTCTCAGACATCTGTCTGAAAATTGTGGTCGCGACTCCGGTTGTTCGCTCGATCATTTCGAGAAAGACCGCATCATGCTGCTTTCCACGCGTGACATGTCGGCCAAGGCGATCGGCAACACGCGTGATATCTTCGAAGTGCATGCCCTCGTAGAACGTTGGCCGCGCTGTGAGTTTCGTGAGAAGGCTCAGATAGATTCTCCAGTCATCCAAATCTGCATCTTCACTGTCCTCCGCGGGGAAACTCCGCTCCGGCCCCATGAGTATTGCAACACCCTGCTCCCGTTGTTGTCTTGTGAAGGCGTGGGAAGGCACGTGAGAGAGAAGTTGAAGCCATTCGTGAGATCCTGGAAAAGGCGCAGTCTCGCCAACTGTGGATCGCTTGAGGGCTGTTATAAGGTGACCGATAAACTCGGCAGCTTTGGATGGGCTCTGCCATAGCTGATCATTGTCGGTAAGAGCTTCCAAGATAGGCAAGGCACTTCCCGATTTCAATGGAAGTTTCGAAGCGACCTCAGCAATCACCGGCGCAGAGTCCTTCTCTGCTATGCTGAGATGCGCGAGCCGACTTGGTCCTCGGGAATACCAGGCGATGTACTGGTGAACACTTGGGCCTTCTGAAATGTCGTACTCGAAGGCCTTGGAAAGGTCCTCAGTGTTCGAGATTATGGAGATATTTTTCTCTGAAATCCCAGTCGCTAAGCGCGATGAGAAAGCTTGGAGCATCGTGTGAGGTTCCGAAATCAGTGGGTCATCAGGACTCATAGATGACCAAGCTTGACAGCAGCACTTGAATGCCTCAAAGCAATTTGCTGTCTCAATATCCTCCTTCTTTAAGACCTTGCTCAGAGTCTTGTGGGTCGCAGCCCATGTCTCGGTCCTCTTGTCGCTCGGAAACCAAGCCAGCATGCGGGAAACAGTCCTCCAGCGCAGGGCAGAGGCCCATGACTTGGATTTCGAACCATCTGCAAGCTTGGAGACTTGGTAGATCTTGTCGCCGACTGCATCAGCAAAAGCATCAGACTTGACACCTTGAGACACACCCGCCAAGAAAACGGTGAGAGCTTGTTGATGAACCCCGCTGGCGACGACCCAGTCCAACACATCAAGAAGCTGCTGCGGCAAGACGTATTGCTCGATAGAGGCAATCAGACTATTCTCATCACTTGATTGTCCAAGATGAAACCATGGGGAATGCAAAGAAGGTGAAGCGTCCTCGACACGGCACATTTGCGAGTACCAGAGCTTGAGGAACCCTGGCAGATCACGACTTGTACGATACCCCTGAAAGACCCCATCAACAACGCGAGCGATGTCGGCGTAGGTTTGGCCAGCAGTCTCGAGTTCAGTCAGCATCTTGTCGCACACTGCTGCCAGTAGCTCCTTGCCTGTACCGGTGACTTGGAATATGTCTGCGTCGCAGGCCACAGCTAGCGCAAGGATGTCCCATCTCGTTGTTTCCTGCAAGGCGTACTTCCAGCAGATCAAGCGTAAATGCTCGACTTGGACAGGCATTGACCTCTCATTAGCACGTTGAAGAAGTGCTTTCAGGAGCTCTTCGCGATGATCAAGTGGACGCACAGCTTCTTCGATGACTTGGAATGTGTTCTCCATCCAATCGGTTTCTCCTTTGCGCCGCCGCACTTCGGAGGAGATCGACGAGGCTGACAAGACATGGTAAAGAGCTGGGACAACCGCTCCGATCCGCTTGCTGTTGATGTCGAGCACAATTGCCAAGATAGCTTGGCTCTGCTGGCTAACAAAGGAGGCTTTTGCGGGCTGCGTAATCGTCCTCTGAAGAAAAGCATGGACGTCAGAGCTCCAACGACGTTCGGTGGGATTCTGGACATGTACATCTTCTCCAACACCATCGAGGTCTCTGACGAGGGGGAGAACATCTCCGAGGAGATGTGCTGCAACTTCGGCAGCATCACCATCACCTTGAAGATGAAGGTCCCAAATGAACGTAATGATACTGATCCACTCCTCTGAATTATCCAGATCCCCAATATCCCCAGCTGCCAAGGCGACTTTGCAGATGGCAAACATAGGGTTCACGATCTTGATCATGTCGGTGGCAGATGTGCAGAAGAGTGATCGAACGTGCTCGGCGCCGATTCTGTCGTGAGAGGCCACGGCCTCAAGTCGTTGCAACAATGCACGCAATGCATTGAAAATAGCTTCGGCAGCTTGTAGTCGAGATTTCGTCGACTTCAAGTGTTCAAGTTCGTATTTGATTGTCGCATCTCTTTTTCGCTTGCCAGGCTTCGCAATTGCTTGACCGTCGTCATGAGCAGCCAGGTCTACCAAAGTCTGCTGGAGAACCACGACGAACTTTCGGAAAGCAAGCGTTTTCGCAAGCGAGAGCAGGGGCATTCTGCGGATTATACATTCGAGAATCGTCCAAGAAAGAGGAAACCGGCGCATGGTCTCGGCCGCGGGCGTGGGGCCGTTCATAAGCTTGAGCAGCCATCTGAGGCTGCTTTCTTCGGCGGCGTGGAACTGGCTATCTGCGGAAGAGGAGAGCTGATTCCATAGCAGCTTCAGGTTCTCTCCTTCGTCGCCGGGACCGTTCTGGTCCAGACCACGCACAGTTTTGACCAGATCCATCTTGGTCGTGTCGCCAGCGGCTGCTGTGTTTGGAAAGGAAGACAATGATCCCACAACAGGGCGGTCGCCGTTTTGCTGCTATGAGGAACTCATATAAGTTAGGTGCAAGTTTTCGAACCGATTTGTCGTGGAATTGAAAGTATTTGTCGCTGAGGCTGCGAATTTGAGATCGACTGCCATGCGAGCGCATCTGATCCATCCTCACCACCAAAAATTCCCAAATTCTGCCGCCACTCTAGTCCGTATCGGGTCAGCTCTCCTCTCACCGCCCTCGGCTGTCCCAAGCAGCCTCCGACCGTTTCTCGTGCAGCTTGACGTCGTTTCTCGAAGGTATCGAAGCTCCCGAACTCCGTCCCAATTCAACGTTTAGCGCCCCATTTGACCGCGGCCGATATGTCAGTGCCCTCCAAACTGTGCCTGCGATGGGCACATGCGACTTTATACTCACCTTCTCTAACAGCAGATTGCCTATCATGGCCGAGACCACCCTCCCCCGTCCCTCAAGCGCCATTTCCCGGCCCGTCAGCGAGTCTCTGCTCAACGAGAAGGTACAGATGACCTCCCTTCGCAGAGCTGATCCTTGAGCGATATGTCGATATGATACTGGGATGCTGACTATGCGCGCAGTGGGACCGCTGTCTCTCGAACCTCCTCGTCAAGTCCACCCTTGGACTCGGATTCGGTGTTGTTTTCTCCGTCCTCCTCTTCAAGAGGAGAGCATGGCCAGCTTTTGCCGGTGTTGGCTTCGGCGCCGGTCGCGCCTACGAAGAGTGTAACTTCAGCCTGAAGCAAGCCGCTCGCGATCTTAAGAAGCAGTCGGCATAGGCGAAGAACTCCGCGGCGAACGATGACAGAGGAACGATCATGTACAAAACAGCGGACACTCAAAGAGCGCCTACGACAGGTTTCACTCGGAGTAATAGGCTTAGGAGTGGATGGATACCTAGTTGAAGGCTACCCGAAGAGCGGTAGAGCAACAATAGACCTCATTTGTAACAACATATGACAACCTTGCAAACATACAAGCATGCTTTTCGATCGTCGAGAGCAAGGAACAACCTGTCAATCAGAGTCCGAATCATCTTGCGCTTCCAGGTCACAGCTGACCTCCCCAAGCACACGGCTTGAGCGCCGCCGCGTAGGGTCGAAAGGCTCGTGGCGCCCGCTTACCCACGTTGTTGTTGAGTTGAGCATGTGGGCGACCGGCTCGGAAACACGACGTGCATTGAGTCCATCAAGATCTCGGAGAGCTCTTGCGCAGACGCTGGCGCTCAGATTTTGCCAAGAACGGTCCTGACTGTCGTCAATAGGCGTGGACGGGGTCGGTGACAGCGCTGTAAGTGTCTGCTTCCGCAACGTGACAAGCCCATGTCGTAGGTCCTCCCCGAACGCTGAGCTTCGCCGCCTTAATACCTGCATAAAGCCTTCATCCTGGTACGGCTCATCGTCCAATCGATCCTCATCAGTCCAATGGCCACCCTAAGCTGCCACTCCACTGCCATCCTCAGGACTGCGTATAGGTGGGGGAGGCTGCAGGCCAACGCAAGTGAGGATGACAATGCCGAACACGGAGACGAGAAGAAGGATGCCGATCGCGACGAGGATGATCTCCAGCCGAGAAGGGTCCATGGGAAAGTGGCACACAGATATGACCCGGGTGGTGCCACACGGTTGACTATGTTGATATTGTATAATGAGTGCCGTTGTTGAGCCGCTTTCTTTACTGCGCTCGAACCATAGACACCAGCCAACAAATGTATATTGCGAAAGAGGTACTGTAGAGCGGATATAGGGCTTCAGGACTGAGCTTCAGGAGATTAGGAACGAACTCCCCATGTTGATTTCGGAGGCAAGTTGTTGTTGCAACGTGAGCCATGCACGCCGAGGTGTCAACTTTGCGTCGCCGAGTCTACTTCATGCTGAGGTCGGCACTCCCTGCCGCGAGGTAGGGAAGGCACTGCTGTGCATGATCTTGCTTCGCGCAAACCTGGAGTATGAAATTGAAGAACCCACAAGTGATCTTGACACGTCGAAACCCGTCATCTCTAGGCCATCTGAACACCGAAGATGGGAATATACTACGCATACTTTCTGACATTCACATGATATCACCAAGATCTGTCGGAGACCAACCGCACAAGCAGGAACACAGCGAAGTCGCTTTCGTGCCAGATGATAGTGGGCAAAGAATCCGTTCCTCTCGCACGTAAATATGACCGTCGGAGAGGTGGAGAATCTCAAACGGTTGATTTAGTCGTGCGTAAAAAGTGTAAGGAAGGAAAAGGGAAAAGAGAGAAAACGGACCCGCGTAGTCCTGGACTGTATGGGGGTCGGATGGCTGGTCGACACTCACGTGATCTCTTGTTGCCCACCTTAAAATAGCTGCGCCCGAAATTTTTGCTACACTGAACCTTTCCCGACTACCAACATTCATGAGATCCCATGCTGAGTACGACTCTGCTCTTCTGCCCCTCGACTCTCAGCCAGTGCCGACACTGGTTTTGGATCAAGTGCTTCAAAAACCACTGCCTTCGAGCTTTCAAGCTACAGAATACGTAGCGCGAGATGTCGTCTACCCATCTGGATTGCTGGAGTCGTGTTCAGCTCGGGAATCATGATCTCTCCTCTGTGCATCGCACAAACCCCCACAAATTGCCTACACCTCGCGTCTTCAATGCGCAAGAGTGTCAACTTATTTATTATCGTTCGAGTGGGAGAACAATCCCTAGGTCTAGACAGCCTATCCGCTCCACCCTGATTGCTACCCTTTTAATGTGGCCCTCGGGACTAAAAACGGATGTACATTCCCTATCGCGTGAAGCATTGCATGATGTACTTGTAGTGAAGGAGCATGTCAATAGCCGAGATCAGAGCACAACGGTCGTCAACATGTCCAGTCCACACTTCGACTCAAATTCGCCCTCCGAATATTGCATGCTCATTGCTGAAGGACAGCAGAAATTTGGCCAACAACCGCCCGGTGTATACAAGGGATGGATCTCTTGGAAATGGATGCTCCTCTCGTGAGATGACCAGATCATCGTCCGACAGGAATTGCATATCTCTCCCTGGCGGTGTTTATCAGTATGATCCACGACGAGGATGCAGGTACCACCTACAAGCTTCTCCATAGTAGAGTTCCTTCAGTCCAGCAACTAATTCCATGGCTGGACCATCGAGTTCGCCCTGGGCCGCGAAACTGTCATCGAACAAAGGGTTAAAGCTCCTCGTGTTCGCATCCTTGGAATGCGTCTGGTATATGTTGTGGAACTGGTAGGCGAACTGTTTGAACGGCATATTCTCGACCTCTCTGCATATGTCAAGTGCGAATTTCCGTCTGAACTTGGGCGGGTCACCTTTGCGTAGATGCACCTCATTCTCCATCACGACGAAGCCATCAGTAGCTGTCTCGACCGCTTCCATGAACAAACACAGGACAAGGAATGCTGCTAAGCACGGCGCCCATTCGGTTCGATGCTTCGGCTTGAGAGACTTGGAGAAGAGGTCAAAGACATGCTGCATTTCTCTTTGCATATGTTCGTCGACAACAGCCTTAACCTGGCGGGCTAGCACGCGTGGCGTCACCCACGGGGCATCCTGGGGAACAAGCCCAGTGTGTTGCAATGCAATAACGCTGTTCTGCGTGATACAAAGATGTCGTGTAATGACATAATGCATAGCATATATTGCCAGAGCTCGTTTGACGATCGTGGACTGCTGTCAGCGTTAGCATTTGCCTTGCTCACTCATGGATGGTATTGTTTACATCTGTCTGCTCTGCGAAGGTTTGCACGAGACTCAGAACTGTCCGTGGCAAGATTGTGGACCGAAGACTGTCGGTCACTTGTGTAGCGAAGCTCGGTTCTCTGATCAACTGTTGCACATATGACTTGGTCCTTTTGCGCAGCTCTTCGCGTGCGGTACTGTGCGATAGATCGACGCCTATCGGAGCAGAGTTGTGGGCCATCAGGTCAACTCTGTCCGAGCCACTCAGGACATGCCAATGCTGCATAACCTCAATAGTCTTGGCTGTGAAGAAGCTCGCGTTGAGTGTCAATGTCGAAGTGAAGATTGGGCCCGAGTAGAGCTCAACCTCGCAAGGGTGCGGTCTGCCGCCGACACCGAAGTCGTTGACACTGTTCTTGATGTACTTGGCAACTTCGTCTTTCCTCAGATGTGTACGCAGAAAGTCCGGAAACAGTACGGTGAGGAAGTCCTGAAACTGCCAGCACACGACCTGTGGTACCGCCACTGCAAGTTTTGTACAATTCTTGCAAGGGCGTTCTTTGTCGCACTTCACCTTGCGACTATGACAGCAGAAGCAGGCGCCCAGCCTGCGTACCTGCAGCGCGTTCTTCTTAGTTGCGCTCGCTAAAGGTCCCTTGCGTCCTTTGTGGGTTGCCCGCATATGCTCAAAGCACTCGTAAGGATTGGGCTTGCCACTACTGGCGCTCATGGAAGTGGGTGTTACAATGACAAAGTTCCCTGCCATGTCGTCCTTTTTCTTCCGTTTGTCCACTTTATCAGCTGCAACCTTCCGAACACCGGAGGGCAATTTTGACGTAGATTTTGCTGGAGGAAGATCGGGGCTCGAAGACATAGTTGTGATTGGTGGGGAGTGGTTGGTGATTTCGTTGAAGGTCATATCGCTATAGTTCCCTGGGGTCGCTGTGTTCCAAGAGTGCCCAGGTTGGAATTGTTGGAGGTTATCGAGTGAAACGAGAGCATCTGATGTAGCCATTCCCGATCTTTCGTGAGGAGCAGAACTAGACCCGAGAGGGGCGGCTGGCACAAACATGCTGTCCTGGAAAGTTTCCATCAAAGCATTCACATCTCCTTTCTTATTAGTGTTTGCGAGAATCTGAGCTTTCGAAGGCACATACCGGTCACGTCTTGTTGTGGCAGGACGTTGTAACTCTCTCCTTCAAGCAAGAACGCTTGTGGCGTGAGGAACGGAATGCTTTCTGTCCACCCAGATGGAACGCTAGTAGGTGGCACGAAATTTCCCATCGTATTATCCTGCAGACTGCCTGGCAGCATCTCGTCCGAAGGAGAGAAAAAGCCATTCTGGTCAACGTCTCCAAGTGTAGGCAATGGGGAACCTCCCGAAGCCTGTGAGGAAGTGGACATATGCCCGACGACAGCAAAGCTTGCCAAACTCCCACTGGCAGGGCTTGGAAGGAAGCCTACCGATGCCGGCTCCGAAGAGCTACTGCTAAAATCGAAGTCTAGATATTGCCAGGACTCATCCGTGTCACCACTCGAGTCGAAGTCATAGGCTGAAGGGTGTGGGGATGGCCCTTGAGAAGACGTCGAGGCCATGACTGCTCCAAAGTGTGATCGCGAGCATCAACCAAAGATGACTTTTCATTGATCTTGACCACAAGTGCCTTGAACGAATTCAGTCAACACGACCTAGGCCAGTCCTTGTCCAGGCGTTGACGTGTGTCCCACGATTGTTGGTGTGTTCAGCGTCCCCTGGACGTCGATCCGCTAGAAAGTAAGAACCGCTGATTGAGAATAAGAAGGCAGAATTCTGCCAGCAAAGTATGGACCGTCATTATGAAGATGCGTCGCTCAATATTTGGGAGTATGGATATGTTATCTGATCAGAGCACGCTGGAGCGCGGGAGACGCTAACCACTTTGAGATACCGAACGTGCTGTGGCACTTGACGATGATTCGGTGGGAGGTTTGAGAAATGATCGGTGTTGGATTTGGGCAAGGTAAGGTGGTTAGCCACAAGTGAGTTATGTGTGGCTGTGCGGGGGGCTCATCGCTCTTATGCATTTTATGCATATAGCATAAGTTTTGACCAGCGTCGTCTCGTGACGATCCGTCAACCCCTCCACGAACTACTTGGCTCCCGGCGACGGATCGTGCCGCGTTCATCCCTGTTCGGTCTCAACACCAATTCTTTTCTTCTGTTCATGCTTTCCTGTATCCGGATGGAATCATGCGGCCGTGACCGGAGCCAATACGATATTGTGAGACATCAGCTCAAGGCGCTGCAAGTGCAGCTAACCTCGCTTGGAATATGATCCTCCGGTTACAGCAGTAAGTCGTGTTATCTCGAGCAGAGGCAGTACCCCTCATCGCATCCTTCTGGATAGTCTGAGTCTGCATCTTGATGCTACACCCCACCGTAAACCGGTCAAGGACAGGTGCCCCGGTTCGGCGAATCCTGGCTGAGAACACCATCCGGAGTCGGGCTAGAATTCCGAAGATCTTCACCGGGAACCGGGTTGGCTTCATCATCATCTCGTAATGCGGCTCGCGGAGCGGCAGCTGGCATCCCCGACCTAACATTGCTCCTCGAGGGCCGCGAATGATCGAATCAGAAACCCGGAAGCACATCGGGATTTGGTGGGTGAATGAGGACGAACCAGACGTTGACACCACTTCAAGAGAATGGGACTTGGCAGGCGAAGTATGTGTTGTACAGTGTACAATACTTCCAATCGGAAACACCCCACGATAAGAGTCTCCCACGGCGAGCACGACGCTAATACTTCTGGCGGCACGATGAGCACCTGACCTCAGGGATCAGGGTACGAGACGAGGGGAATGTGAGCTGACCGTCTTCACAGCGGCTCGTGGAAGTATAAGAGGGCATCAGGATCCCAGATACTAAATGTGCTGTTTCAAAGCTCTCCCAGAACGAAAGACCTCAAATAATCCCGTATTATCATCTCGTACTTCACAAACAAACTTTTGACAATGGCTTCTGCATCCGTCATGACTTCTATCCTCCCCGCCATCGACCATGGCAAGGTCCCGGCTATTCCGGTCGACCAAGCCTCACGACGTACTGCCCTGCAGGGCCCCATGGCATGGCATGGCAAACAGTACGCGGATCACACCACTTTCGTCATTGAGTTGACTCCCAGTGAGATTAGTGAAGTGGATGTCGCCGTGGCTGCCTTTGAGTGTGAGTGGCATGAATAGAAAGTTGAAGATGACCGGCTGACGATTCGTTCGACGATAACAGCAAGTGGCATGAGCACTGGTCATCTATCCCCTGAGACGTTTGCGCTGCCTACACTAGGCCCCAAGCTTCGTCTGCTGAGCCACCGCATTCACGAAGATGATGGCTTCTGCGTATTGCGCGGCTTGCAGCCATGGAGATATCGACGTATCGAGAACACAATTGCCTTCACTGGTATTGCGTCCTATATTGGCAACCGTCGTGGCGTGCAGTGCGCAGATGGGCCCGTCATGAGTAAGCAAAATCAAGTGGAATAGCTGCGGACAGTTCCTTGGTTGACAGTGAGGTAGCTCACATCTTCGACTATTCTACGGAAGTGGAGGAAAAGGAGAAAGCCAATGACGGCTACCTAGGCCATGCCAACCGCACTTCATTCCTGGTGAGTCGAGAGGAAAAGGGACACAATATTGCACTGAAGCAGGAAGCTGATTATCCAAAATAGCCCTTTCACACTGACGACGGGCACATTATCTCGCTGTATTGTCTCAAAGCAGCGGACATTGGAGGCCGAACGCTCCTCGCTTCTTCCTGGGCCATCTACAACAGGCTATCGGCCACTCGCCCTGACATTATTCAGACGCTCAAAGAGGAGTGGCTGTGGGATTCGTGAGCTCATCCGAGAGCTTTCTCTTCTATCGTATGGACTAATTCTATATTAGATTCATCCCTTCCAAGCCTAGCTTTACGCGTCCTCTTCTTCTTGAGGAGGAAGGCAAAATCATTTGCAACTACCGCATTCGCCCCTTCCTAGGTACCCCTGGTTACCCACGCAATGCTGCGCTGGGTCCTTTGCCTGCTCACCAGGCCGAAGCTCTTGACGTGGTTGGCAAGCTCGCCGACGAGATGTGTCTGCGCTTCGAGTTTCAAACAGGGGACATCCAATTCCTGAACAATCTTAGCATTCTTCATGCTCGCGAAGAGTTTCAGCGTTCTGAGGGTGGAGACAACAGGCGTCACCTCCTCAGACTGGTGCAGATGGATGACGAAAACCGCTGGAAGCTGCCTGATGAGATGGAGTCTACTATGGGAAGAATGTTCGATCATGAACCGAAGGATGAGCAATTCATTTGGAGCCCCGAGCCTCTGCCTTATGTCATTGGGCAGTGATAACTGACAGTGAGACTTGGCCGACTAGGGGTTCGAGATTGGGAAAGGCAGACGTCAACGGGTATGTCGGCAATGTTGGGCTCAAAAGCAACCTTGTCCAAAATCGTATTTTTAAGCTGCGAATACTGCCAAATCTTCATCGTAGTCTCTGAAAATAGCAAATCCGAATTCTAGATATTGGTGCAATGTGCAAGTACCAAGATCTCATAATTTGATAAGTCAAGGTTTTGTATCTGGAAGAGTGACCTCGAAAATCATCATCCCATCAAACTCAGAACTCCCTTCCCCGTAAACCTCTGTATGCACTTCGCCACTTCCATGTATCAACTCCAGCCACTCCTTAAGAGTTCGATGACCACAGCCGAACATGCTTAGTATGATCATATCAGACATGCTCGAGCTGAGGCTTCCTCCCACCTCTGGCAAGACAGTCTCCATGATGAGAAGACGATCTCCGTACTTCATTGATGCTATGATGTTATGCAAGATGAGCCGACATTGCATGTCATCATGATCGTGGAGAATGATTTTGAGCAAGAATACTACGCCATTCTTGTAGGTCTCTCGGTCGATAGGCGGTTGCGGTAAGTACATGTCTTGAGCTTTGAAGTCAATCCGACCACCCAGGCTAGTGTCGTAAGACTTCTCAGCCTGAGCAACGACGGTGATGTGATCCTGAAGTTGAAATGTTGCGTGCGGTAGTCGTTTCGCCAGATAAAGGCACAAGTTTCCTTCACCGCCCGCGATATCAACGAATCTAGTCTCTGGCGGTAAATCATGGAACGGGTAACACTCGTCGATGAACGGTAACTGTGTGCGCGCGAGCTCTCTCATCGAGACGGCAAAGTTCTGGGACGCAGCATGGTCCTTCTCATTTGCATAAGTGTAGAAGTCTAAGGGCGTCTGATAGACTGAGTTGTATGCCGCTTTACCAGTAGAAGGCATTTCGTAGGCATTGCGTGAAAGAAAGGCTGGCAATTGAGCTGAACTTTGGTACTTTTCCTCAAGGCTAAACATCGTGAGACTCGTGTGCTTGCTAGGCTTTTAAAAATACTGACATCGAATTCAGCCATGCTCTGAAAGGTGCTTGAGTGATGACTTTGGACATCGCCGTATGCTGCCAATTGCCATCCTGGTCCTGGCTGAAGATACCATTCTGGGCCAGGATTCGCAACACGGGACCTGGACCTGTTAGTCTTTCTTGTCCTACATGTTCGCTCAAGAACTGACGCAGTATTCGAGAATCGCAACTTGTCGCACGAGCAAGCTTGTCGAGAGTTTGAGGCTGGTCAATCGGCAACTTCGCAGCGAGTTCAAGGTCTGCACAAATCTTGAGAGCCGAGCAGACCGTGTACTAGTACTGGATCAGCCTTGTTCCGAATGATGACATCGTCGGTAGATCGCACCTGGCGAGCCACTGTATGCATAGCCTGTTCTGGTCCTTCTAGCAGACACGGCATCTGCATTGCAATCGCTCGTACTTCTTCCCGAAGACGGAAAGTCTTTTGAGCAGGTGAATTTGGCGTATTGTACAACTTCACCTTCTCCAAGAGGAGTTCAGCGGCTTCGAGTAGGTCCATCTTGAGTATGTTATTGTACTTTGAAAGTTTGCTAATTCCTTGAAGCGTCACCCTGTTCCCTTATTTGATCCATGAGAGGCCAGCGTCGCAGCGGGCACTGCTTCTGGTATTCATCACGTTGTCCCGTGCATCCGGTCACGACAGCCCTTGGCGAGCTCTTGTTTCGGGCGTAGGATAATATGAGAAGCTGTCTTAGACTGTGCCTACTCTTGTACTGTCTCACTAGCCTGCATGAACTCCCTGGTTCCCTGTAAATGGTAGCAAGGGCCTGCTAAGTCCGGCGCATCATCGGTGCCGATGTCGGCGAACCATTGCGGCAGAGGAAGGGTCTTTGTGGCTTTGCTTCGGTGGCATGAAACCTACTTGGAAGATTTTGGATGTCAACCAAGAGAATCGTAAAGTGGTGTCTCTGTATGCGAGGTATCACGCGCCTCGGTGTTAATGACTACCTCGTCAGTCTTGGCTGCCTCAGAGGGCCACAATTATCATTTCGTGATCTACATACCTTAGTGAATGGGCAGAACTTACTGCAGAAGACTGACCGGTACTTGTACACAATCTCCGCGGACGTGGGATTGATCTGGGAATTCCGGTGTGGTTAGTTTGTCTGATTCGTTCGCAAGTTGTGTGTCAATTAGTGCTGTTGGCCTGCCCATTCGGAAATGCAGGTAACATGCATAGAAGCGATCAGTCAAGAGAAGGTCCACGAATGTATTGTGGAGGTATGCGAATGTCATTCAATCTGCGCATGACCACCAGAATCTGAGAAAAGTATCTGCCCAGTTTGGCTCATCGTGAACATGACATGGCAGGTAGTTGGAAGTCAGCTCCATTAAACGGCAGTCGCCGGCCGGGACCCACGACGCCTGCCGCTTACGCTAAGCTCCAAACAGATGAATGGCATTGTGCACAGCGCTAAAGACATGAGTTATGCACTATGTGAGTGGATTGCATAAATGCCAGCTGGTCGTCCTCGCTTGACCTTGCTTCTGCCACGACGCATCATGATTCTGACCATTGCCTCACCCGCAGTATCATCTTCTCTGGTGTCCGAAAATCGACGGGGTCGAATCCATACTTTGTATGGATGCCGTGATCAGCATTATCGAAGTCCAGTGGGCCGCCTCAATCCGCCCTCGTATCGGCGAGCCATAACGCGTTGCGTGAATCCTGGGGCCTCAGGGTCATCAGGGACTCGCATATCACCTACAACTTCGAAGCCCAGTCGGTTGTAGAGTGCTTGGCCCATTTGAGACGCTATTACACCCTGATCAAGCTCCATGCTGTTGCAGATGTCAGTCCCCCACCGAATCATGGCCTCTGCCCAACCTCTACGCCTATGAGACGGATGAACTACCAATTTGTCGACTATGGCTTCATGTTCGAAGAATCTTGAGTTTTAGAAAGTCGCCTCAGTCAGCGTTCGCGTTCGCTCATCGGATGATATGGGCATCGCACATTGTGTGAGGCTATGAAATGACTTACTCGCTTTCTGCCTGCTCTGTCGCGCGTCCAAATAGCGCTGCCCTTCTTGGGCACATGTCCTGGTCCTTGCAAGTATCGTCGGGCCCGATATACGGGATCAAAGCCTCTTCGGGCCGCGCTTTGGGTGGGAATCTCCAGCTTGCGACTCCCACTATGACAAGTTCTGTTTCCAGAAGATCAAGCCGCCTCGAGAATTCCTTATACTCTGGCCAATCCTCTGCAACTACAACAATCGAAGATGGGTCTCTCATCCGAGCTCTAAACCAGTTGGCGAATGATGCCTGCGAGTCTTTTGGAAATTTCTGATGCAGCGGTCTGAGAAAGCGAAAGATCTCCGAATCCTTAAATCCCAGAACGCTGACTTGTGCCATTCGAGCAACGTCCTGCTCGGAAGGCACACGAAGCCTTGGACCGTCATGATGCTCATCGTCCAGCACCTGCATCTTCTTGATCAGTTTAGGCTTATAATATCGACCATGCACAGCTGCGAAAGAAGCAGCTTGTTGTTCGAAGGAGAAGACTGTGCGACCTCATAAAGGAGACGAGTCAAGTTGACAGTGAGGTGCTGCTTTGACCGACAATATTCCTCTTGCCCACTTGTTTTGTATGCACTCCTCGCTATTCTTCTTGATGACCCGCTGACCTCGTATCTCCCTCGAAACCGCACCAACAGTACATTAACGACAATGTTGTCCATGCTCATAGATAGGAGCGTCATTGACTTGCTTCACCTCTCAGGTCGTTGGGTGTAATAGGCTTGACGCGCGACAAGGGGGAACATGCATCGTTCTAAGGTAATCTTCTGGTCCAGGGTGGCCTGTCATCACCCGAGAACTTGGGCTCACCGGTCAAATGCAGGCATCACTCATTGGCTCTCCTGATATGGTGGCGGCCAATGGCCGCCCGTGTGAGCCCCAGGGGTGTTCACCAGTTGCCGCTTCTGAGGACGCCCAGAGGGTGGAGAGCTGAACCTCGATGCACCGTGTTGAATGCTGAGATGTGCCATATGCTTTAACAACGCGCCCGAAAGAGCTGACACCAGCTTGTCCGGCAGATTGGCCCTGTCTGGATGGGTGACCAGCGAGGTCACAGCTCGAGCTGCCCCCTCCCGCCTTTTCAGTTCTGTGCCCGGCCTTCGTGCTTCCCCATCCCACACACCCTTTTCAATTTTTCTGCATTCACACTGCCGAGTCTCGTCGCCCTTGGATCAGGCGGCCCGGCTCCTTCATATCGATCGAATACGAGCCGCTCTCAGACCCTAGGCCGTCCGTGCTATCACTCGCCGGGTCTCTCGACCAGTCCCGATATCGGGAACTTTGTGCCAAACTCCGCGCAACGTTGAACAAGAACTTGGTGCTAAGTGTCCATTCGCTTGCTGACCTGCCGCCCTAGAGTGTTCCATCGTCGCGGTGCCCTCCCATTGCACCTGTCGTCATGGCTGGGTTTGGTGCAGGGGCTGGCAGTGGCCCGGAAAGGAAACGCGGATTTAATGAGGTTAGTGCAATAGTTACATGAAGGTGCCACCTCAACCGACGAGAACATTGACTGGTCATCGTGAACATGTCAGGTCTTCGGACATTGCTGACCCAAGGCTGCAGGTCACTTCGGATGACTATCACCAAACACCCGTAGGACACGCTCCATCTTGGCGGCACCGAGATGTTGGGCCATGGATGCACCAGTATCCAAGTGAAATGGTGGCCCCTTGTACTTGTGGTCAAGAAAGCCTGGCCATCACCTGCACAACCTTCCCGAACGATTCCGATGTTGCACAGCGTGTAAGTCAACGGTTTGCCCCATTGCCACAACGACATCATGGAGCAAGGGGTGCATTCCGTCAAAGACATACGGATTGTGCTGGGGCTAACCTAAATGGTGAGGGTAGCATGCATTTGGACCTCTTGCGCAGCCAAGCACTGTGTTGAACACGATGTACGACACCCAATCGAGCTCCTTTGGTCTTGTCGGTTACGAACAACCTGGATTTGCACCAACGATGCCTTCCAACAGTTCATCATACTACGCAGAGCTTCCAACCACTGAGTATGGCAATTACGAGTACACTGGCCCATTGTATGACGCGTCTGTTGTCACAAACGCCACCCCTGATACGTCGTATGCTCATAATGGCCTATCATACGTGCAGCCGTCATTTCTCATATCACCACAGACCAATTCCAACATGACAGCCCCAGCCGCCACTTTACCTTCAATGCAGAGCCTCCAGACACAGGCAAGACTCCTTCCTATTGCCCCTAGACCATCTGCGGTGCCACCAGTGGCGCCTCAGGATTCTACATCAGCAGCCGCATTCGGATGTATTGGCACCCGCATCCGAAGAAGATACAACTCTGAAGGCCTGTCGAAAGTGAACAAAGTCCGCGAGGATGGCGCTTGCCTTCGATGCAAACTCTATCGGATAGGTGTAAGTACCCAGTCCGCCCGAACGCGATACCTCGTAGCTTTCTCACGCCTTCACTCAGTGTGACAGAGAGAGACCCTGTTCTGCGTGCCAGAAAGTTTCTGGTTCTGCTAAGATATTCCGAGGTCCATGTATCAATCCTCGGCTCGACACTGTTCAAGCCTTCAGAGCTGGAGATGGCGACAACGGGACATTTCTACCAACGCTTCCGAACCTGAAATGGGTGTCTCACACTCAGACGGCACGTAATAAACTTGATGCAGCTTTCACCCCTGTGCTTGAACACCAATCGGGATCAAGTCTGATGCCTGCAGCGTCTATGACGATCGAGATCACGTGGCCCTTCAACGCCGACATCGTTTCCAAGTGTCCGGTGACTCGACTAGACTTGGATAGATTCGAGCCGAACGGGCAGTCTTTGGCTGAAGAATGGACTCCTGTAAACGCGGGTGAAACACGAATGGTTAAGCTCCCACCACTAGCATGTCGGGATACTGAAGCGGCTAGCAAGGCCATCGAATCGTTTCTTGACGAATGTCAGCGACCTCTTGAGCAACACATCTCTGGGATGCTGCACGATCCGATTCTGAAATTGACTTGGGCTGAAGTTTTGAGATTTCGAGACACGTCTCGAAATCCTGCCCTCACTAGTGCCGTACGCATGTACGCTGCCGTGTTGATGAATACGCGGTATCCTAAATCGGTCAGGGCCAACATTTTTGACGTGGCTGAGGAGCCTGAGCCGCCGTTCTTTTTCGAGGGGAACCTTTTGCCTCCGCAACTGACCTATCAGATTCAGATGCTGATCGCCCAAAGTCAGATCAAAATGCAGAGCGATGTCATCAGGGCTCTCAAGCAGCTCATGTTCCCCCGGAACCATGAAAAATGGTACACGATCTTCCTGATCACATTTGTTCTGCTGTCATGCATCGAGCTCATGCATCACAACCAGACCAGCTTTCTTCAGCTCAAGCGGAAGAATAGCGAAACGAACAGGGTAAATGTGTCGAATGTGACAAGACACATGCTGGGAGAGTGGGAAGACTCGGCCGAGAACATGATCAATCACTTTCGATACGTCACAAGAGGGAACATCCTCTTCTCACAACAAGGTTCCAGCTTCGAGAGAAGTCTGGCCTCATCTAAACTGGATCATGGAGCCGAGTCATATATAAAGAGGATGAGGGAAGTCACAAGTGGCCGAATTGGTGAAATGTTAGGCATACGGGCGTCGAGAAAAGGCTCGGGCGAGCGGCAGAATATGTGGGCAATTTGTGAGCTTTTCCTGCCAGAGGATACAATTTTGCCCTAGGGAAGATACGGCCGGTGGGAGGCGATCGCTTTTCTTTTTCTTGAGTCGGGTGTTCGTTAGCAAGTGACAGTCGATGACTTTCGTCGACCCGTCGTCCTTTAGATTTCTTAGTTGCTAGTCCGTAGAGGACAATTTTAACGACGACTTCACGATACCACTGCTTCACACTCCTCAATGTGATGCACAGAAACGAGGGAACAAATCTGTCAATTTTGATGGTAAACTGTAGTCATAACTAGAATCGTCATAAGTCGTGAAGCACTGCGCCGAGTGCTGAAAGTGTTGCGAAGACGGCTAGCTTGGCATGTAAGCCCTGGTCATCATCGCGCTGTCCTGACTGATTGCAGCATATCCAAGATTGAATGCCGCCAGTTCTGTAAGTGAAACTCAGAAGCTAAAGCTGTCATGTGCTTCTTTGGTGGAAAAGACACAATGGTCTGAAAGGGGGAACATAAGAAATGACAAGTCATCCAATGAAAACGTTAAAACAAATGAAGATGCCTCCTTCTGATATATGCGACAACATATGGCGATCGCTTCGCCGCCGTCTGCGCAATAATCTGGCAATATTTTGTCATGATCAACCTCAAGACAAGTACTTTCGTGAACGTGGTGGAACAGTTGCCCTCAATACGAGGACCCTGAGTGGTGCACCGAACAGCGGGAATAGCGCAAGGTTATCTGCATGTTCTCTCGTGCTGGCAGCGTGGGGACCTTCACAAGCAATGTTGTGAAATGTGTCCCTCAACGATGACGCTTCATCGTGCGATCGTAGATCTGCTGCTCTGTAAAAACGTATAGTTTATCAAGGTAATCCATTGCGGATGCGTCCTTGAGGATTTTGGCAACCTGAATGCCGGCTGAGATGAGCTGGAGGATGTTCCGATCATCTTTTGGGGGACGGCTCTGGTGCTTTGCGGCGTGTCTCATCTCCAGAGAGTTCTCCAGGATGGTCACAAATTGTTTGATCTGACCGTTGTACAAGACTCGAGCGGGAACCCGCCGCTTCGTTGCGAGTCTCTTGAGGAGGTATACCCATTCGGTCCATTCTCTGTCTTGCGGCCTTTCCACCGGCCTCATGTCCTGCGTGAGGGGTATGGGGAATTGATATTTGGCCACAAAGTCAAAGGCGCACTGGGATAGTCTGTCGTTGACTTTGCCGAGGATGTCATCCTGCTCCTGGACTAGGAGATTTGTGGGCAAATGTGGCAACTCGCGCTCTTGTTGCGCGATGACTTCCGGCATTGGCCTTGGGAGGAATTGGTGCGGTCCATCAAATTCATCTCTGTTTGATGGTCGGCGCTGAGAGCGGTTCTTGCCAGTGATTCCTTTCGCACTAGAGCCGCCAACAGCCTGCGCGCCATTCTCCAAGGAGTAGTCAGAAAGATTTGGGGACGCGAGGATATCATCGACGGAGTCGGTAGGAGAGTATCGCTCCTGTGACTCCCACGTAGATGCTCTCCCTTGCTTATAAACATGGTAGCCAGCGCCATATGCCCCCGAGGCAGGCCTTGAGCTGTGAGGACCAGTGGCGTAGATGATCTCGGGCCGAGAGACTGGCACACTTGAGCTGACTGTCGGAATGGAGGTATATGTTGAAGCGGTGTAAGGTGCACTTTGCCTGAAGATTAGCGAACACCACGCATCGCCCGCAATGGACTCCATCATACCTTGTAGTAGGGTTGGTGTAATATGAGCTGCTGCTGTAACCGCTGCCGGTGCCATAGACTTCAGCATAGGAACTGACGCCCTGAAGGTCAGCATTCAATTGCTCGAAGCTGAGGGGATCAAGCCCGCCGCACCTTTGATTGACAGCACTCCACGGACTGCCACCCATGGCTGGTGTCCGGTATGAGCTATCCGGTCTAGCCATGTCTTCCGGGTTCATGGTACTGGGGTCCTCAAACAACAAAAAAGGAAGTCCGAGGCAGATGGAGATGGCACCCAAAGTGTTTGAAAAGTCCGCTGAATACTTGGACTCCTTGGGTGAAGCTCCAGCAAGAATTTGGCAGTAAGAAAACAGGTCCAATCCAAAGATGTGTTATCCGAGGAGATCCGACGGGTTGTCAAGAGTCCTTTGAAAGGTACCAGGTTAAACGCAGGTAATGAGATGGTTCTTTATCGGTTTAAGGTACTTGGGCCTTTAGGGCATGACGGCTGAAGAGCACAAGATCATTGTGCTGCAAGGGTCGGTGAAGCATTGATCTCTCAGGATTCAAAGAATGCTGATTGTTGATTGTTGAATCAAGTCCGCAACATGAGGGCCATCAGGGCGATATATGTTTGACCCGAGGGCTACTTAGCAAGGGAATGGAGTCGAGGAATGAACCAGGCCGATCCCTCCTCATGTGGTCATGTTGGACAGCCTGGCAGAAGCAGCAAGGACCAGCCTCCGAAGCTTCATGCTTTGGGCTCCAATTGCGAGTACTGCGAGCGTTGAATCAAGCGCAAACCCACTACGACCCAGTGGCCAACCAATCCTCCAATTAAACGTGAGCGGCTAACAATCTTTCTTGTTCAACACATGCTCTTCGGAATTCCTGCATGTAACCGAGCAATTGCATAAGTCGAGTGGCGAACAAGACTCACCCCAGGTGCGCCCTTGGGGGATATGGCCTCGAGAAAAGATGCCAAATTCACCTTCACGTTAGCTGTAATCAGTGTTCTCGATACTGAGGTACATCTGAAGGTGGGTTGTTGGCTGCAGTCCCCGAGCGGCAAAAGCGAAAACGTCAGGCAGAGATGAGGCACCTAGCAACCATAACGAAGCAGGGGCTTCCCTGTCTCGATCTTGAAAGTTTGGGCGGTCAGAGTCGAGAGGTGCTCGTGATCGGGCAGCAAAATTTTGGCGGGGAACTGCCACGGCGCACGTTCTGCCAAGTCAGAGGAATCAATATCGCCCTCAATTGATTGGCGATGCCTAATTTTCGCCACTGGAAGCCCTACGCACACCGAGGCAGCGTCCTTGCATTTGTGAAATCACATCGCTATTCCAAGAGGGTTGATCTGGCCGGTGGTTTGTGAC
>WNLN01000055.1:0-129959 GCA_021347865.1 Sarocladiaceae sp. CBMAI 1973 | reverse complement strand
AAGGCACCAGCTGTCGCACCCATCTCAGCGCCCCCTCCGGCTGACATCGAGCCTGCTCCTGTCGCGCAACCTTCAGTTGAGGAGAGCAACCCGGTGGTACCGCCCAAGGAGCCCCTCAAAGAAAGGTAAGCTGATTTGGACGGTCTTTCATTTACGATTACTAACAAGGTCCAGTGTTGAGCAACCATCCTCTCCGGCCACGATCACGAACAACAGCACAGGCCATGGCCAGACCTCAGTTGATGATATCTTTGGCTCAGCGAACACCGGTGCCGCGCCTGCCGCCAACGCTGCTGCGCCCTCTAACCCTCCCTCCAAGAGTGCTTTCGACGATCTAGATGACGAGTTTGAAGGCCTCGAGGATGCCAAGGAAGGTTCTGCTGATGACGATTTTGCGAACATTTCTCGCTCTGGCCTCGATGACTTCCACCCCGTTTTCGACAGCAGCCCACCACCGAGCCAGGCCAAGAGCGAGTCCACTGCCTTCGGCAACGAGAGCAGCTTCGATTTCGTGTCGTCCAACTCTGGGTCCGGCGGATCTGCACCCACAACAACAAATCCACCTGCACAGGGAGCAGGTGATTCACATGACTGGGATGCCATTTTCTCAGGCCTGGACTCCCCCAGCGCCACCGCAGCCGCCCCTGCTACCACGGAAGCAGCCGCAGCGCCACAGGCCGAGAAGAGCAGCATGCTACGACCTGACGCCCCTGGCAGGGCTTTGACGGATACTGGGGAGCACGACGACCCCATCCTCAAGAACTTGACAGGCATGGGTTACTCGCGGACTGATGCACTCTCGGCTCTGGAGAAGTACGACTACAACCTCGAACGGGTAAGTCATGCCGCATTGAACTCGAACGATGCTCAGATGACTAACTACATGCAGGCGGCGAACTTCCTGGCTAGCCAGTCTTAATACATGAACCACAGATGTCTTCCGACTGGCACTGTTCATGATTGTGCTTGTGTTCTCTCATAATCTGTTCCACCTGGAGACTTGCATTTCATGATCTAGCATTGTTGCGTCTGTATGTCCCCGGATACGGGATTGGTGGTTTGTTGTAGTAGATAGCCTTTGTTGTTTCAACCTTAATTTCTCTCATGATATGGTAGCGTATGTGCAATAGTTAGTGGTAGTTGTACATACAGACAGCTGAGACTTCGAGATGCATCTTGTTTCGTATGATGTAATAGTGCTTGTCTTCGCGGATGGAAATTCCTCAGGCAAGTCCCCGCTTGTTGTATGCGACTTTGTTCAAATGGTCGTTTCGCTCTGTTAAATCTACTTGACTTTACTCATAATCGTCTCTGGTCCCCTCACAACCTCGATCAGCGCCGCTCTCGCTTTCACAGCGTTCAACATGGACCTCTCGAAGTCATCTCTACTCCTCAACACCGCTTCCACCCAGCTGATTTGCAGATCCCAGTAAAGCTCCTTGAACGCTGCAAAAACATCCGCCACACTCTCCTTATCTGCGGTGAGGAGCTGTAAGAACTGCTCCGTAACACGCCATGTCTGCTTGATAGAGTCTCCGCTCGGTAAAGTTGAGAAGAAATCGAAGGCGGTTGAAATGTCGTTGAAGAGCTTGTCTTGGAAAGGATCGGCGCGGCGAAACTTGACGTTGCGGTTGCGGACGGCGGAGAGATATCGGACAAGAAGCTCGTCTGCTAGGATCTCGGCGAAGATGTCGACGAGGGAGTGGTGCAGGACTTGGCGGTAGTCGCCAATGTATTCCTCGAATGTGACGACCATTTGCTTCATTGCTGTGCTGGTGTACCACTTGGGTGTGAAGAAGTCTGGGAGGACCGTCTTGAAGTCGACGGCGAAGACGAGCTGGGCGAAACGGTTGAGACACCAAGTACTGAAGTCGACATATCCGTCGCGAAGGGTAGCTACTTCGCTGTCAGCGCGCTCGAGATACGCGGGTGTAACGTGTTCTTCCAGCAGAGCGCGGAAGCTACTGAGATATGCCAGGCGCTGCTCTTCCTCGTTGTCATCAATACATGCAATCTGGTCGTTCGCCGTAGCGACAAGCCAATCTTGTAGTGACTGGAATCCTTCTAGCTCTGGGACTCGGCCAGACTCATAGCGGTCGGCTTCATCTTCAAGCATCCTCTGCCACGACTGCTGACGGTTGCGGAGACGGACAAACATGGCATCAATGACGCCCTCAACCACGTCTGCGCGTTGTGAGTTCGTTGCCGCATCCACTTGCTCTCTGAGCATGCGCCACAACGCAACCAAGTTCTTCGTCCTGAAGTACCCGTACTCATCGTGATCCAGGTTCGAGCTCTCAGAATTTCTTTCCGAAAAATCTCGTTTCTCTTGTGCAAAAATACGCTCGATCCATTCATCGAGGAACTTGATGATGAGCTCTCGGAAGTCTCGAACCAGCTCGGCCTCGCGGTTGTCGATAACATGTGGCGTGAGCTCGTCCTGCCGGAATCCGATCTTCAGCATCTTCTTGTAGTACTTCTCGGGGAAGCTACTGATCTCGAGGGTGTGCGCTGAGCTGGACTCTTTATCATCGACGATGCCAATGAGGAAGTCGTGCATAAGCTGATGGTAGACGTCTGCGTAGACCTTGCCAATCCGCCACTTCTTCGGCATGAGAGGCGTCATACCGATCTTGACGGCATTGAGATCGTTGAAGTACCACTTCATGATTTTCTCGAGCTTCTTCGGGTCGTCGAGGAACTCTTCCCTTGACTGGTCGAATTGCTGCTCTGAGCTAAGACGAATCGCTTCGATGAACTTCTCTTTGTACCCGCGCACCTTCTTGGCACCATCTGTGATACTTTGGAAGCGGACTGCCATCTCCTTGTGGTCCTTGAGGGCATCTTGGAGCGCCAGAACCCGCTGATCGCTCTTCTCTTCTGCCTCCATGACAACTGCGAATCGTACGACCAACCCATTATTGTCGTTGACGACCAAGTTGATCAAGTTGAGCGCCAGAATACCGACATGCTCGTCGAACCAATCAATAGTGTCGTCGAGTCGCGAGAAGTAATCCTCCAAGGTCGATTGTAGACTCGGGTCGTCCGCTCTTTGAATCTGTTCCATTGCATCGTCGCGGATATTTCTCAGCTGCGTGAGCTCGTAATGGCAAGGCAATAAGTTCGGCATATTCTCCTTGTCCTCATCGTCTTCCCTCAGCATGTTTTCGACCAACGAGACTCTCTCGTTGAAGGTCTCCAGGTTTCGCCTCATCGTCTCGACCGCGCCGAAGTTGCGATGCGCCTGCGACACCATATTGATACTCGCAAAGTCCTTGATCAGGTTCTGACTCTCAGAGCACAGTCTGTCAATCTTCATCATCTCATCTTTGATCATCTGAACCGTCTTCTGGCCGTCGGTCAGGCCATTCATGCCGGACTGCGTCAGCTCGAGCTGCTCGCGCAGACCGGATCGGAGCTGGCCATCGACGCCACCTTTCTTCCGATTGAACTCGAGTTTCAAGGCTGGAATTTTGTCGAGATCTTCGGGATGCCTTAGCAGCTCGGAGAGCTTGGGGACAAGAGCGTCGTCCATTGTGATGGTTGGGTCTAGTTGTCGTGGACCTTGCGACAGGGCGATGCGAGCCGCCTCATAACATGTCGCGTTCGGTCGCGCAGCATGCGCCGAGGCAGAACCTTCGGCGTCTGTGGTTCGAAGGGGTCCGCTGATTCGCAAGAAGCGCTGGAGGAAATTGTCGTTACTGGAAAGCTGTGAAGATGTCTCGAATGTCGATGTCAAGGGACTGCAGGGGGCCGACGCCTCATGGTGGGTAGGGACTTGGGGAAGGACGCGCCACACTAACGACGCTCTCATGCTGACGCCACATTGGGTACTGCTTCAAAGACCATGGCCGATTCTCAACAATGAAACTGGGAAATGATCAATTGACAATTCAATTATCACTGCAGTTTAGCGTCGCTATTTTACGCCATAGTCGCTGTTTTACGCCATAGTCCAGGTATCATTGCTTTCCAGAAGCCGAAAGACTGTAGTGGCTTAGTCGCTATCACTTCCCGAACTGCTCGTCTCATCATCCTCATCCATGACTTCGTCCTCCTCTCCGAAGCTCTCCTCTCCAATCACTTCGCCGGCCTCCAATCCGACCCCAGAGCTCTTGTCTCCAGTCCCAGTTTCAGTTTCGCTCTCAGCATCGCTGCCGACTTCGCCTTCCTCACGTGCGCCAACGCCACCTTCGTTTTGCTTGTGCTTCTTTGCTGATCGTGCACCTCCTCTGTCCTGATTATTAGGTCCTCCCTTGCGTTTGGTGCCGTGCCCTTCTTGTTTGGCTGGTAATGCAGATTCCTTCCGTCCTAGGACAAACCCAGCTGGCAGAGTTGCGCTCTCGCCTCCAGCCAGCACGTAGATGGTTGGGAACTCGAGCACTTGGCCATTCCGTAGAATCTCCCTCAAACAATCGCCTGAATCGAGTTTCGCCATCTTCGTTGGAAGATCTGATCGTCTGCTTGTGCTTCCGAGGAAGAATTGGTATTGCTTGCGTCGCCTTTCGTCCTCTTCAGCATCCACTTCTGCTGGCGATAGCCACATTCCTGTCAAGGCGTCCTGTAAGCCATCCATGTCGGCAGTCCAGCGCGAGTCACTTGAACTTTGTGACTGATGTGCCTTGGCCCTCGGCGCTGCCTTGGTCATGGCTGGGGTTTCGCAGCTCTTTTCCTCCAGAAGGTCGTGGTATGCTTGGTACAGAGGCGTGTCGTCCATGACTTTCGAGAGCAATCTCTTCGCTTTGGTGTTCGTGTGCTCGGCCGCTCCATTCTGATCCAGCGCGAACCATTCGACTTGCCAATTGATTCGTCCGGACCTTCTGTTCAGTGTTGTGTTGTTCTCCTTCTGCCGTGCCATACCCATCGGCGCACACAGTATCCTCACATTCAGCTTCTTCAGCCTCTGTGCCAGGAACCGCTCGAAAGACCTTCCTTTCGCCTCCTTCAAGACCCTCGTTGTGACCACTTTCCTCTTCCTTCCATCACGCCCCGTCTTCCACCGCACTTCCTGCATTGTCAACGGCCGGAGTTCCTCAGCCTGAATGATACCACGATCTCCAATCAGAACCCTCTCCGACCGCTCAACCGCGCGCTCGATACCATGTAAAAAGTTGTAATCGTGATCGACACCGGCAGGAGTTCGCAATTTCGAAGGGCGCACGTAAGCGGTCGCATCGCGCTCACCGCTGCATTCAGACCATGCCTTGTGCTTCTTGATGCAGGCGAGTGAGCAGGTTCGAAGATTGCACCTGGGGCATTTGTACTTTGGCGTCGACACGTGACAAATGGCACAGAGATCGGAAAGAAGGGGATCAGCCATGGTCAGGAAGGCGCGATTTATGTAATAATGTGCTTGAGAGGGAAGGTGAAGGTTACGCAGGCGCAAACAGAAAGTTCGAAGTCGAGGCTCAACTTGCGCTTATCTTATCGCTACCCGCCTCCGCTAGCGCAACCCGTCATAGCTTCCATGCCGCAACCAGCAGAGACAGTGCGAATCATATTGGTTGGGATTTATCTACATCACTTTAACATAGTTTTTCAAGCTCTACACCGGCGACATGACGAAATAGCAATGGCATCAGTTGCAGGCTCGATTACCGGATGAAGGAGGGCCAGCACTAGAAGAACATGCCGCTCATCAGCACTGATACAACAAATGAAATGTCCCTGAAAACCGAACAGTGGCAATCAGCATTGAAAGTATGAGCGAGTTGATCAAAAGTATGCTTGCATTGAACTGCAAGATGTGAATTTGAAAATTAAACAAACAATAGAAAGCTACAGACGCAAGGAGACAATAACACAGTGAACGCCATTTGCCTGATAACAAGTTTTGGGATCCAAGCCGCCGAATATAACACAAAAAGCGCCGCGGCGCTCTGCCGCTTAAGAGGTATATCGAAGAAGAATGTCAAGTGCCGTAGCTCAATGCGACAAGCAAGGCTCAAAGAGTAAGGATAAGGAAGATGCCGTGGGGGCTTTGGTCATCTCATCATAGAGATACAGGGTTTTTCAGCCGCTAAAGTCGCTTTTTACCTGGTGCCTCCGAGAGCACTGATCCTGGCACCCGCAGGGCGCTGGATCAGAGACTCGGTGTGCTTAGAGACAACACCATTCTCGTGCGAGGCATGGCCGTTTTCGCTGCGGGCATCCTCATAGTCCTCCTCGTCGTCCTCGACGATCTTGGTGGGAATGTCGTCCTTGACCATGTATTGTTGGCTTGATCGCTCAGGTGTGGTTGTCGTTGAAGCGAAAGACATCGCAGTGCTTGCGCGGTTGGGGATCAGATCCGGAGTGGGAGGAATGCTGGAGTTCCTGCCTGATGGCTGAAGGAGGCTGTCATCGCCGAGGTCAGAGGTAGCGGCAGAATGGCCGTCCTCGCTCTGGGCGGTGGACAGGTTGCTGTGGCGGCGGTTCTCGCGAACATCAGCATCCTGGGCGAGCTGAAGGCTCTCAACAGCGGCGGCGCACTGCTCAGCGATGTTGCGCACAATGTGGGCAATAGCGTCGGTCTTGTCCTTGAGGTGGCGGTCGGCGACGTCGACAAAGCTAGCGCCGGATTGCCTCTTGCTGGCACGCGAAGAGGCCCTGAGCTGCTGCTTACCACTCTCCGACGCCTTCTCCTCTTCCTCCTCCAACTCGTAGCCATCCTCAATCTCTGATGAGAGATCGTCAGGCTTGCTGAGGGACTGCACGATGTGCTCCATGTGGTGGCTCTGGCCGCCAACGAGGCTGCGCAGGTGCAGAACAACGCGGCGAGCCTCGTCGCGCTGGCGGAGGATGGTTGCATTGGTGTGTTGGAGCTGGGCGAGCTCCTTCTTGTTCCTCTTGCGCTCGCGCTCGAGTTCCTCGGCAATCTCCTGTTGGAGCACCAAGGCCTCCAAAGCATCATCACGCTGCTTCTCAGTGCCGGTGAGACGGACTGAGAGGCGTGCGTTGTCGTCCTTCTGTTGGTCGATGAGACCAGCAAGGCGGCGGTTCTCACGCTTGTGGTTCTCAATCTTGACCTTGAGATCCTGAGTCTCCTTAGTGAGCTGTTCTGCGAAGGCCTGGAACTTGAGGAACTGTTGCTTCCAGGACTCAAGCTCCTCAACAAGGTAGTTGTTGCGCTTGGTAACCTTGTTGAGCTCAGTGTCCATGCGACCCTTGAGGTTGATAAAGTCTTGCCAAGCCTCCATAGCATCGCGAGAGTACTGATTCCTCTCACGCACAATCTCATTGAGGTGACGCATAGAGACCTTAGTCATGAGGGGCTTCTTGACGGCTCCACCGAAGACAGCCTTGATGCCAGTGTTACGGCCCATCTTCTCACAGACATGGTCCATGACAGCCATAACGGAGTCCTGGTTCCACCACTCGGGATCCTGGATGGACTCAACCTCACCGCGCATGACGATGATCTGGCCTGCCGGCACGAGCTTGCCACCACCGTAGGCGGAACGCAAGTGCTGAGGAACGCCAGAAGGAGTAACATCACCGTTCAATGACTGAGTGAGGCGGGTGACGAACTTGTTGCGCTGGCTGGCGGTCAGTGCAGTTGGGGGGCTGGAGGTGAGCACGAAGTTGCGATCGAGGTCAACGACGAGCGCATCCGTGGGAGCGGTAAAGAGAGAGCGGCATTCGGCAGTAACACCGAGAATGTATGGGCCAGGCTCCTGAACGAGCTCCTTGGCGTGACGGGCGTGGACAACGGGCACGTAAAGTCCGCTCCATTCATAGACGCGAACACAGTAGCGAACGGACTCCGCGGCCATGGTGAGCATGGCAGGGTAGTGGCTCACAAAGATGATGCGGCGCGTGGGGGAGATGGCAGCCTCGATCACACCAACAATGTTAGGGATTGACAGGCAAGTGAAGAGGGGCCACATGGCGAAGTTCTGGAAGCCGGTAGGCGAGGAAGGGAATTGGTAGCACAAGGCGTAGTCCTTCATGTCGATGCGGACAAGATCGTTGAGGCGAGGGGCAGGGAAGCTGAGGATCCTGGAAACTTCCTCGGCGTGGAAGAGGTTGGTGGCCTTGTTCCAGTGAATCCACATGCCGCGGAGGTAATCACCTAGAAGGTTGTAGAGAGGGTAGCGAGATAGGAACGAAAGGCAGTAGGGGATCCAGTACGTCTCGTCCGGGTTGTCGTAGAAGTCAGACTCGGTCCTCTTGCGCAAGTCGCGGATTGTCTCGGCTCTCTTCTCGTCGGCTCGCGACCAAACACGGAGGGAGATACCGTAGAGAGTGTGTGAAGAGTCCTGCTGGAGAACGAAAGCGTGGTGGACGCAGTGTGGCTGGCTGCGGCCGGTGCAGATTTCGACATCGTGAGGGAAGCATGCCTACCGTGTCTTGTTAGCTTTCGACGTTCCAACAGTCCGTAGCCATAGATCTGGATGACTTACCCTCATAGCCGCGTGCAGAGCACGGGCAATCTCGTTATCCTGCTCAAGACGAGGGCTGCTCCCGAGGATCTCAGGAAGCCAGAATTGACCAACGGCACCCTTCATGTGGCCAATCTTGCCCTGCGCGGGAGCAGGCGCCTTGACCCATTGAGACGGCTCACGGCCGACACCGCATACCATGTAGGCATGGGTGAGAGTCTTGGGAGTACGTTGCTGGGGCTTGTTGCTGAGCGTCGAGGGAATTGGCTGCGTGATGCGAGAGTGCAGGGACGAGGTACGGCTGGGAATCAGGAGGTTGTCGGCACCCTGATCACGAGTGCTGGGTCGGCCCTCGCGATCGCCGGTCCTTGGCCGGGTGAAGGAAGAGTGTGCGTTGAGTGACGGAGGCATGATGGGCGATAGTTGATGTTGCTGATACTGCTGAATAGTATGATCGTAAGAATGATTTAGTGACGACACTAGGTCGCGGTTTGGCGAGCAATGGGAAGCTGTTCAACAGGCCATCCGGCGATGAGGCACGACACCTCGAGACGTTTCTCGAGAGAGGACTGTGACAAAGCAAGAGAAGCGAAGAGCGAACGATCGATTGAAAGCTCGCGATGGGAAAAGAGGACGATGTCCTGGCAGTGGAATCGTCGCCTCGAGCAAGAGCAATGAGTGTCGGAAACAGGAGGGGAAGAAAGAGAGCTTGGTGTGGGCGAACAATGAAGAAAAAGCAACCCAGAGCTCGAGGGAAAGCTGTGACAAGCGCAAATTGGCCGTGGACGAGGTTCAACGCAGCCCGGGAGAGGCGAAGGGGGAAAATGGCAGCAAGAAGAGCGAGGAAATGGATGAAGCTTGCTGGGGTCCTGGTTCGACTAGGGTCCCCCCTGTCTTGCTTGGTGAAGGTGAAGCAGGGGTGTTGTTGGGACGGTGGTGGCCTGCCTGTAGCCAGCCTGCAGCGCGGCGTGAGTTGTGGTGTGGTCATCCAAGTCTTGCTGTCCATCGGCGGCGTTGATCCAGGGGCAAACGTGGGTTCCGTTGGCCTGTGTGCTAGGGCCCCTTCCCCCGTTATTAGCGTCGCAGGGGCTATCCCACTTCGGATTAGCGCTGTCACATCATCATCGGCGGGCACAAAAGTTGTGCGGGCTGGCCTCGAGCCCGTAGCAGCGAATGTGGCGTATCTACTGGGGTTGGATGGTGCCTGACAGTGTGCATATGCACTGCGTCGGGGGATTTATTTCAGAGATTAATGAATCCGGCTGCCTGTCCATCACCAACACCAAACGCTGCCGACCATTGGTCTTGAGTCCTCGATTGCACTGAGGGGAGAGAATCTCCAGCTCTCCATCCGTCCCGTCTGGCCGTGCCTGCGGGCGGTGGTCGAACCTTCTCGTGGTGGGTACGGGTACGGGTTGTACCGCATTCCAGTGTGCGCCCGCTTCACGATGGCCAGCCTGGCTCTGTCGTAATTTCAACTATCTTCAGCATCTCCTCTGTATCCATCGTGGGCGCCGCCATCTCATCACGCGTGGCGTGCCTCGTCACTGCACATGGTTTTTCAGAATCCTCTCATCGCGCGAACCCTTCCTTCGGTGCCTCGCCATTCGAGCATCCCAGCTTTTGTTCCCCTGTCGCGGTCCACGGGTCTTGTTCTGATTCAGTGCCCTGGTCGTTATCCGCCCACCATGATGTCCACACAAGGACCGCCCCCTTTCCGAGGCCGACATGGGTGATGCTTGGTGCTGACACCTTCTGCAAATTGGTTCCCACTGAGCCAATTGCGCGACCTCGAGACTCAATTGATTCGGCAGATGGTATCGATAGCTATCATAAGTGAGTTTGACATCAAGAATAGCGGTCCCTGGGACACAACAGAATGATGCAGTCAGCAGTCACTGGCGCCAAACCGGTCTCAAAGCATTGGCGACCTTGGAGCGATTCGCTCGCTGATAATACAACATGCCGGATCTTGAAGCTGGAGTCACAACATGCGAAGTGGCAGTAGACGAGCCTGAAAAGCCCTCATACGGCCACTCTACTCATTGCCGACACCCTCGTCATCATGTTCGAAATTCAGAGACAGACCTGTCAAATTGCGACACTAATGGCGTTGTGCCCTACCGAGAAGAAGCATCGACCACAACCTAGCCCGGTCGACAGAGAGCTTGAAGCGAGTCTCTAACGTGAGCCGCCTCTTCAAGTTACATTCTCCCCAGAATTGCCACCCCTCAAACAGTGTCAAGCAATCGCAGCTGGGTTGACCCTTGACTGATATCCTGTCTCGATCGACTTCGGGACATGCTTTGCGACACGGCTTCTGACATCTCGCCCGATGCCGCGCATCCTCCACAAGGGACATCGTCCTCGGTCGCCTTTTCGCCGCTACACGTGACATCCTGACTGAGTTTGTCAACGTAAAGTCATGAGACTCTCTTCCCGAAGGATCAATTCTCGATGGACCGTTGTGAGCCTGGCACGCAAGTCCGCAACAACAACAAGGATTCATAATGTCCGCTATATTGACCTGGTTCAGGTCCAGTAAAGTGCCATAGTCGCCCCCGGACCCAGTTGCTCGGACTCGCCCTTATCATGTACAGACGTCTTGACATGTCCAAGCGCTTCATGCGCATCATGACACTTCCTATCCCCACCGGCCGTTGGTTTCCACCTCTCAAAGCAGCATATTTTATGTTGTTTGCCTCCTCCATCAACGATCAACGGAGGAACAAACGCAAGGGTTCCGAGACATACATTCTCTTCCTACAGCACGAATAAGCGCAACCCCCAGAACGATACCACAGGTGCTTGCACGGATCAGCTTAAGCCTAACAATGCACAAGTCCGATGCGAGGTTGCGTCGGGCTCCACTCCTCCCGCAGCATCGCTCGTTTCAGCCAACGCCTCGCTCGACACCAGAGTTCGAGGCCAACAGCTGGGGGCGGAATACGTGGACCTGATGTCTTTTCCCGATTTTGGTGTGCCTCCAGACCCTGGACCTCCAAGTGAGGAGTGCCAGACTGCGCCAATTGCGCTGAACCAGTGCTGCCGCCTGGCATGCTTGGATGGAGGCCTACTCAGTAGCTGCACACATGCCACAGAGATAATTCGCGAAGCATCGACTGAACACTCTACCCCTGGTTCGTTGCCATTCAGAACCAGAGGCGAGGGGCACGGAAGGCCTGCTGTACTGACCCAGCTGTCCACTTTGTGCACCCAACAGGTCTCATCTCCAAATATGTTTCTTTACTTGTCCCGGCTTTCGCTCTCATGTCCCGCGACTCGAAAGCTCCAGTTCCCGTTTTTCCGTGTCTTTCTACTCGGATCGGACAATTGAGCGAGTATCCGCATTGTCAATTCAAAACTACTCGTCAAAAGATGCCGATCAGCTGTAGCTGCCTTTACGGCGCTCTCGATATTGACCTTGCATCAGGGACAGTTCCGGGCAGCTCCTCGCGTTCGCGGCGGCACTTGCTGACAGCGGGACGCCAAGTGGGCACAAATACGCGACGATGCAACCTGGTCTAGCACGGCCCCTCCATGCTAATTACCGGTTCTCCCTAGAGAAGCGACATCGTCTAGAAGGCCAATTTGAACCCACGATATCTTTGCCAGCACGTGTCGATTCAGATTCGGAACTCACATGATAAACATGTTTTGATAACTCGTCAAGCCTGCTATACAAACCGTACGCCGATGTGGACGCCACCATGAGACTATTGACGCCACATTGGGTCCCGCAACGTGGTGGCCCCCTGTGTCGTCGGGCTCGGCATGAGGGTATAATAGTACAAGACCTACACCTATATCACCGTGGCTCATCTCAGCTACGTTTGGTCATGGCGTCAGGTGCGGATGATATGGACCGGAACAGGCAGCTTTGCCATGCTGCTCGGGCCCTCAAAATAAGCAAAGGCAAAGATATTAGGGGACGTTGACGGGCTGATGGTGCCGCGCGGAATTCCTCGTATCGCTACCCTGCATTATAATCATCAAGCCCTCCGAACGCTGGCATACGCCCCAGAGTGAGCGGTACGGATATTGGACGATGACAGCAGCAATCAAGGCTGTTAAGATACAGTGAAGCATGGTGAATGGGTCTAAAATCGGCAACTCCCTTGATCTACTCGTGGACAATGTTCTTTAGCAGCCAAGACCAATCATCTTGAAGCAAAGACCGGTCTATTGACGAAGCAATCCTCCCTACAAACACACCTCGAAAGATCACTCTCGAAACACTTCCTTTGAGCCCTAGATTGGGTATCTGAAAGACCGCAATTGGAAGTCTGTCATGTCCGAAAACTCCTCATTCTCCATAACCGTGTGAACGACACCGTCTTCGATGCGAGATTAGCGAACATTCTGGACAGAAAGAGAACAGCGGTGTACTTACTCCTCCTATCAAGCTCGTCTTGCTGGTCTCTGCGCCTGTTCCACCACCAGTGAAGGGAACCAATGGAGGCAATGATGAAGATACAGAATACGAGGAAAGCCAGCATCGTGTACTTGGCGGTCTATGATGCTGTCAGTCTTGCATCACTTAGTTGGAATAGCTTCTTTAACACTTACGTAGTAGTCGGGGGCGTCTGACTCTCTGTACGTCTGCGGTCCGATGATGTTGCCGATAGTGTATCCAAGCTGGTACGCCGCGCCGAACGCGATCTTCTTGGTAGAGCCACCCACTCCAGCGGTCATGAAAGTGATGACAAAAAGCACGGAGACGGGGACTAAGGATCGTGAGCCACACGTCTTGGATGTAGAATGGTGAAGCGGTCATGATTGCTTACATTGAAGTGTGAGGATGTATCCGCCATACCGGGCAGTGTGGTTTGCAGCCGGAATGGTGAACATCATGATGATGCCGATGCATGAGAGAATTAGACTGAACATGCCAGCCAGAGTTCGGTTGGTGTATCTCGCGATGACGAGGGCGAGTAAACTGCCAGCCACGGCTGCTGCTCCGGGAGCCATGCTCAGAAGCGTGGACTGCTCGGGAGTGAAGCCGAATGCTGAGATGATCGATGGGCCTGTTGCACACAATCAGCACACTTTCCCACGAGGATCTTCCCGGGTTCATGACTTACCAAAGACTGTGAGTCCACCGTTGGGAAGGCCAGTCGAAACGAGGAAAAGGAAGATGAGGTAGAAACGGATGTCACAGAAGGTCTCGATGAGCTGCGTCTTGTTGAACTTCCACACCTCCGTACCGGTCTTGTTTGCTCTGCACCTCTCCAGCGCGATGCGCTTCTCCTCATCATTGAGCCACCAGGCATCCGTGGGGGAGGCCGCCAGGAAAAACCACATGACCACACCGACAAGGATAGTCAAGCCTCCCTCAAAGATGAAGAGTGCTTGCCAGCGGAAAGTCGGCGCTTGATAGATGACAAACGCGAAGAATCCGCCAAAGACATGGCCCCAACCGGAGCTAGTGTACCAAATGGCGACGCGAGAGACTTGCTCTTCCTTAGAGTACCAGGATCCGAGGATGTAGATGACGAGCGGAGCGGCACAGACTTCGATTGCGCCAAGGAGGAAGCGGACGGCCATGAGACCCGCGAAGTCTTTGCAGGCAGCGTGGAAGACCATGACGGAACCCCAAAGGATGACCATGACGGAGAAGAGCTTCGCGAGGGGAACACGCTGCATCATGAAAGTGACCGGGAGCTCTCCCGCAAGATAACCGAAGCTGCCTTTCTGTCAGTCATTTGATTTGGAATCGGCCAAACGTGCCAGACTTACTACACGATCGAACCGAGCCAGGAGTACTGGCTAGCACTGAGACCTGTGTCACTCTGAATGCCCATGATTTTTGCATAGGAGATGCTGTTCTTGTCGACAAGCATGAGCATGTACACGACCAGGACGATTGGCATGATGCGGAAGTCAATCTTCCTGAGGACAGCTCGGGCTTCTGGTGATTTAGGATCGAATGGCGTGCCATCTTGGGTGAGAAGAGCGAGGGCCTTGTCTTTCTGAGCTGTGTTCTCTAGAACGACAATCTTCTCGCTTGGCTCGCTGATGCTGCGTTGTAAGGGCTCTGCCTTCTGTGATCGATTTGTCAGAAGCAGGTCTGAGCTGATGGGATGAGGGTGCATACCACGTTGTCTGGGGACTTCTCCATCTTGGAGTCCTGGGTTTGCGACATTGTCAAGCCTTTGCCTTTGACTTGGGTTGTTTGAAAGTGAGAGAACAGACGAAGACGTCAGTGAGGTCGTCAGGTGAAGTCGAGTAGCCGTCTGATCCTTCGAGGCCGGGATGCAATGCGCCGAGTACTCAGCCAACTAAATACCAAACCGCACACCACATCTTACACGTCGCACCCGAACGAGCAACCACAAGGAGCCAGTATCAGGAGGTTGGCACGCTAAGCCACAGTCCCTTTGCCGAGACTTATCAAGGCCAAGATACCCAACCAAACTCACTGATCACTGATGTTGCGCAATGCAACGAATGCCAGAAGCGTCGCGACAAGACATCCGGGGTTATCAGTAGACCAAGACGACTAGCGCTATCTCTCCACTGATTAGCAGAGTGGATATTCCCTGATAGTTCCAGGATCTGAGTCTCGCTACCCCAGAGATATGGTGGTCTTTGGCGCCCGCTAGTGGAGGCTCGTTGGCGATATGGTTTGCGGCGCTCGGTAAAGGGACCAGGTGCTCGGTCCGTGGGTGATGGTGGTCCCGGGAGTTGGAGATAGGGATTTGCCAAGTTGGCGAACCACGGTCCGGATCTGGGGTAAAGGATCAAGCGATGCAAGGTTTGTCGGAAATGTTCTAAGATAGGGACGGGATGGCTCAGCATCATATGTCTGCTTTATCATTGGTTGTTGTCGGTCATTGTGTTGTTCTGGGCGAAAGGTGATACTGACTGACGCTGACTTACACACCCTTGCACTCACAACCTAACGCGACAGACACAACAGACACAATGACAACCATGTGAGAGAGCCTACCCATCCTGAAATGAAGCAATTGAAGGATGACTGACACAACCAATAGTCAGGAAGTTTCACAGCATGCATCGCAGTCAAGCTGTTGGATCACCATCAATGGTGATGCCTACGATGTGACCAATTTTCTCGATGACCACCCGGGCGGTAAGCAGGTCATCTTGAAGCTGGCTGGGAGCGATGCAACCGAGTCGTTTAAACAAGTGCATTCAAAAGACTTGTTGCTCAAGTACAAAGACCACATGTGAGTCGTCAACCAGGGATGAGGACATTCAGGCGGAAGCCATGACAGCAGCTGATCAGCGTTCTCAAGACCGAAGATTGGGAGAGTAGAGGGCGCAGTGGACTCGAAAACTGCACCGCAGCAAGAGGAAGGGCTATCGAGAGCTCAGCGGAAGCGACTCGTCCGCGTGATCAACATCGACGATTTTGAGGCTGCAGCACAAACAATTCTTTCACCCAAACATTTCGCATGTGCGTCCCAACATCCCTGAAGAAGTACTGGGTGGAATCCGATTAACGCGTTGCAGTCTTCAAAGCAGGCGCCGATTCAGAGATAGCCACGAGGTGGAACGCCAGATCTTGGGGTGCAATCCGCTTCCGTCCTCGCATCTTGAAACCCGTTAGCCAAATCAACATCTCGGCCAACCTCTTCGGGTCCAATTTCTCTGCACCGTTCTTCATTGCACCTGCTGGAGGCGGCAAGTTCGCGCATCGTCAGGGAGAAGTACTCTTGACACGCGCCGCTGCAAAGTACGACATTCTGCACTGGGTGTGCAACAATGCTGGCTGCTCGCAAGCAGAGCTGGCTGATGCACGCACCCCTGGTCAGGCGTTGTTCTGGCAGATCTATGCAATGAGAGATTTGGAGATCACGAAGAAGGAGATTCAGCAAGCTGAAGTACTGGGATACAAGGGCGTTTGCCTGACCGTAGATGCTGTGCAAGTCGGCAAAAGAGAGCGTGACATGCGCTTCAACATTGAAGAGAATGTGAGTATAGGTGCAAGTCATTGCTCATGCAGCGACGGAGTGCTGATGACTGTGACAGGATCCTGACCCGGACGAGAACGAGTCGACATTGGCCAACTCCATCTCCGCAACGCGACCGTAAGTCTCAACTCTGAAGAGTCACGTCTGCAAACTAACATATTCAAGTGCTGTGTATGACGGTTTCGACTTTGCTTCCGCTGTAGCATGGCTCAAGTCCATCACAAATCTGCCAATAGCCATCAAGGGCGTTCAAGCGTGGGAAGATGCCCTCCTGTGCATGCAGCATGGCGTCCATCCCTGGCTCTCCAACCATGGCGGTCGACAACTGGACGGCGCGCCATCCTCTGCGGAAACACTGCTCGAAATGCGCGAGCATTGCCCCGAAGTCCTTGAGAAGTGCGACGTCATCGTGGATGGAGGCGTCACGCGCGGAGGTGACATCGTCAAGGCATTGGCTCTTGGTGCCAGAGGTGTGGCTATGGGACGGGGGTTCCTGTTTGCGCTTGCTTTCGGGGAAGAGGGCGTCGGAAAAGCGATACGGATTCTGAAGCATGAGATGGAGATGACGATGGGGTTGTTGGGTGTGTCGTCCATTGACGAGTTACGACCTTCGCATGTAAGTTTGCCATTGACACAAAGATGTGCCGAGGGATTGAAATACGATGGAGGCTAACAATTTACAGGTTGATGCGAGAGGATTGATCTTTGCGGGTGCTGCTACAAGAGCTCGTCTGTAGGAATGGCGTAAAACAAGATGGAAAGTAGCATAACCGACGTATATAGACCTATTCAGTCAATTCAAGACAAAACATCTGCTCACAATATTATTGCAAACAATAGATGTATGCCTGTATTTTGAATAACTCAAGTCCGGCACATAGACTCGATGACCTGCTAGAGTTCGTAATTCTTTGGTTCTGTGCTCCACAACCTCGGCAGTAAATCCCAACCTGTCGTCTTTCAGTATCATTCAGCCGTGACAAGAGCAGGAATAGAGACCATGTAAGACAGCCCAAGAGCGGCAAAATGCGGATTTTGAAGTGGTTGACATTTGAGATGCATCATTGAAGAGCTACAAAACTATTTACAACATATCTTGTCTCACTCAGGCCGCGATGGGTGTCGCTGAAACTACTGGCACTGCCTTGATCTTGTCCCCCGTCTTGTTCTTGAAGTTGTGACTGGAAGGTCTGTTAGCTGAAAGATCCCCAAACTTTGGACATCAGAGCTGGACTTACCCGAATTGCGTCTCAGTCTTCTCGCGGAAGTAGTCGCCGCAGGTAATCGCGGGACTGTCACATTGTTAGCATCTCCTTCAACCAGAAAAGTTAGACTACTAGACGGTGGCCACTCACTATTTCTTCAGCGGTCCTTGCATGATCTCGTTCTTCCTGCCTGTGTTGAAGTAGGCAATCGAGTACCGGTCTGGGCTCTTGCCGACGTCCTTTGCCCGGACGCGGTGGAAGTTGGCTTTGAGGCGATCGTCGGACCATGCCACTAAGATCGGTCAGTTTGGTGCAAGGACTTGAGCCGATTGACCTGGTGAGGAGTAGGCTTACTGAGCATGTCGCCGATGTTGACCACGATGGGACCGGTCTTGGCCGGGATGGGAGTGAACTTGTCACCGATGGCGTGATCATTATGACTCTTACGTCCTGGGCAGACTTCGAGTCCATCCTCTCCGTCACGCTGGAAGAGGAGCGTCAGACATCCAACATCGGTGTGATTCCCGGCACGCCATGTTCCGGCAGCATTTTCCGAAGCCATGTAGTGAATCAGACGCATCTGCGTGAGGTTGTCTGGAGCTCGAACATCCATGGCTTCGTTGAGATGGTTCTCGGGAAAGCCAAGAGCAACAGAGAGACACGCCACTTACAACGCTCTGTTAGAACCGGGCAAGTTCATTGGAGGATCTGGTGGCTCGACTTACAGACTTTGCGTGAGATCTCTTCACATTTACCCATGAAGTTCCTGGTTGCGTCACTGAAGCCGGGGACTTCCTCATCAGTAGGCCACGCAGAGTCCCTTTGCATCCAGAATGACTCCTTTTGATCTGCTTGTCCGGTGCTTGGTCGGATTTGTGACTACATATGCGTCAGCTTCCGCTTGTGATAGCTTTCAGCATGGTGCATGCTAACCTTGTACTCCCAACCATTGTTGGTCTTGATGCTGTGTGGGATTCTGCCCTTGACCTCATGGGGCAGTGCAAAGTACTTCCTCGAAAGCTCGAATTGCCCGTTGATCTCATCGACGGTGATACCATGGTCAACTAAGCTGAGAAAGCCGGCGGTCTCAGCTGCTGCCAAGAGCTCTGTGGTGATTTCATCCTTCCTAGACTCAAAGTCTGCAAAGCCATCAGTATGGGAGATCCTTCAAGTACCATAATGAGATGGCATACCCTTGAGAGAGATGGCTGGCACGTGTAATTCGTCAGACATTGTATTGGTTGTGGCGTTTCTGTGTCTTGGAGTATAGTGTTGTTGGTGCTTGGAGTTGTTCTTGAGCAAGACGCTATCTTTTGATTGCGATTAAGATCATATATCTTCTCATATGATACGAAGTGCTGCATACTACAACTTGCCAGCCCTGCATCGCAAGACATGTAAGCTAGCCCCTGCAAACGCGGTTCCGCGTACTGAAGCCGAGAGGGCTCGGACCGGCATCACAACCCAGATGACCTACCCCAAGATTAGTCCGTATCTTTGTCGATCTCTTGATCCATGTCTATCAGTGACTGCCTATCTATCACACGACTACATTATCTCGACATCACATACCTCAATCGCCCCCGTGCAGGGTGCTCGATCCGGGACCGGGAAGACCCACAAAATGCCGAGTGCACGATCCGAGGACCGGTATCGGTTCGGGCGCCCCAGATTCCCAACTCGGGAAAAAGTTCGGACACAAGCGATAATGCTTCATGAGTTCACGTGACGAAGCTGCATCGGAGCAGCATGCGATGTGATGTAGCGTCGACAGGGAAAGCTGGAGCTGGGTGGCTCTGTCGACTTACAGCGTGCCGTACAGACTCACCGCATACCAAGCAGCAAGCATCACACCGAGCAGTAACCATGGACGACATATACGAGAAGATCGTGGCAGACACCACCAAGTTCAATCTTGGCGACGAGGAAGTAAGTCAAGATGCTTTTCAAAAATCACAGCTTTACTTATATAATTGGACGTGAAGGAATGGCGAGAGCTCTATGAGCCCTTCCAGCCAGAGCCCTCACCGGAGGTGCGCATATCTTCGAACCACCGATACGGACCAGCCGAACGGAACTTGATGGATGTGTATTACAAGCCAAATGACAAGACACCAAATAAGCCTGTGGTTGTCTACATACATGGAGGCGGCTTCTTCTCAGGCGACAAACGCTGGAGCGAAAAGGTACGTCAAAAGCCTGGGAACCTCGAGACCTGCAGCACTCTAACCCAAGTGTTCTCAATGAGCAGTTCTGGGGCAATGTTGGTCGGTACTTCGCCGAACAGGGCATGGTCGTCGTCATTGTGAATCACCAGCTCGTCTCGTTCGATCGTCCTGGGGCCACACCGAGCAACGAGCCTTCCATCAAATATCCAGCCGGCGCAGACGACGTGCAAAAGATTCGTGAATGGGTGTACGAGAACATTGCTGCTGATGAGTTTGGCAATGGCTCGCCCCAGAAAGTTGTCTTGTTGGGACACTCATCGGGTGGCGCGCATATTGCGATGAACCTGTATGCAGATGGTTCGTTGCACCTATCCTGTTGCCCCCTCACTTTCGAAACCAGGAATGCTAATCTTTGAGAAGGCGATCCTGAGCGACGAAGAGCAGATACAAGTCAACCCTTGTTCCCTCCCGTTGCTGGAGTCGTGTACTTGAGCACCCCCTTCTGGTTCGACAACAAGCGACCGATCAGACGTCAGATTCTCCAAAAGTACTACGGATCAGATGCAGAAGAGGCATGGGGTGTAAGCTTTATCCTTGCTCCGAGCCAATTCTGTGATTGACACGAGAAAAATAGCATCGAACAGCTCTCGGCCTATTGAAGAATCTTCCGGATAACTCTCCAGTCTGGTGAGTCGCTTCTCGCACGCTGGACTGAACATTCTGCTAACGACGAACAACCAGGAATGCGAACGAGTTGCCCACATATGTTGGAACAGTGCGATGGGAGGTGTAAGTGAAGACAACACAGCTGATCGCGACCCGGTCGCTAACAGTCGCGCAGCAAAGAAGCCTTCGACGGCGCAATCGCCTTCCTCCACGCCTATAGAGAGAAGAGTCGGCCTGCCGAGACGAATCCGCTTTTCCATATCCTGGACAAACACAATCACGTCAGGTACGTTGCTGGCAGTGCTACTATAAACTTCACGGACGCGGCTAACAGTGTTCGGAAAGCAATGTCTTGTCAATTGGCACGCAGGACACAGCGCAAGCAAAGATGTTGCTGGACTTTGTGCAATCGTGCACGCAGTCAAGTGTGAATGGGGCACGTAAGATATAAATTGATCCTAGTGTGGGCTTGTATCGTGTGTTGACTGTGTACTGTAGGATCCAAGCTATGAGAACAAGTGTGTAGTCAATACAATATGACAAGCATGTTATTCAAAAGCCATTACTGCACGTATGCCACTGAAACTCAAATCGGTGAAGTCAATTGTCCTGTTTGTGCAAGAGCAGCTCCGTATGATCGTAATAGCCATCCTCGTAGATAATTCGGCAAGTTGGTGTTGAAGCTTGAATCTGTAGCTGGCGGCTATCGCACCCCCTCGTCGGAAAAGCATTCAAGCTATCGAGCTTAATATTTGGCCTAACGATGGTACCTCCAATTCGCCCCCCAGCAGAATGGATCGCAGAAACCCAGCCGTTCCCCAGACTCGTTATCCCAAGCTAAACGCACTGGCGCCACTTGGCGCAGTGACATTCCCTGTCCAGTGCTCCGCATTACCAATGGTCCTTATCGTGAGGTCGACGCCCAGGGTTCTCTCAATAACCTCACCTTGGGATCGCCATTGTCACATTGAGCCCACTATCAATTCACATCTCTCTGCCGTTCGATACAATGCCTCGACCAAAGATCCTCCCGGAGAATCGAGTCCGTGCCTACAGAGCGTGTAACTCATGTAAAGCCTCTAAAATCCGATGCGACTCACAGGTTCCGTGTGAGAACTGCGTCAAGAGGGGTCGCGAGTCGCAATGTTGCTATTCGACTGGGAGTAGTGCGGCCACGAGGAAGGCGAAGCGGCAATCAACTGCGACCCAACAACGTGCATCGCCTTTGTTCGAGCCATTGTCGACCATCAGTGTCCCCTCACTCACGGCGGGGAGTTCACGAGGATCGATATCGGAACCTCGAAATGAGCAACCGAGAGCTGCTGCAGACGTGGGCGCTGTCCCGACCCCATCTTCAGGAGTCTCTCCGATGAGACAAGACGGGTCATCAGAGGCGGCGACAACGACGCAAGAGACGTCGGTGGAGGACGACCAGGACTCACCCGAAGACCATTTCATCGCTGGTCCGAACGGCGAGAAACGTCGGTAACTACCTGACCACCCCAATCAGATATCCCATTGACTCTGAGTGCATAGTATACCTTGGAGGCCATGCTTCTCTGTCATTTCTCGACTTCTTGAGACACAGCCTCAAGCAACTTGTGGGAGATACGCCTTTCACAGACAGCCAACAGCACAATCCCATGCTGGAGCCGGAACTTGACGAGACACCTGGTGCAAACGTCACGATAGAGCCCAGTGAGAAGCGGGCACTGTTCGAATCATATCTTGCCGTTGTAGGTCAACCCTCTTCTTCCAAGTGTTACTAGAAACATCTCCAAAGTGCCATGTGCTGACCATGCAGACAGTCAAGTGGGATATTGCATCTCTTCCCTGAAGACGAAGCAGCAACACTCCTCTCCAGAACAGAAGCAAGCGGCACATCCCGCAGTCCAAGGCACGACCTTGCAGCAATGGACATGGCACTGGCAATAGGCGCTCAAGCCCGGGCATCAGGTCCGACCGACTCTCAGTACGCCACGTCCTGCTTTACTCGGGCTCGTGCAGTCGCCTTTGAAGACATGCTGGCGAATCCAAGCGTGGCTAGTGTGAGGCTGTTCGTTTTGCTGTCTTTCTTCACTTTGGAAGCTTGTAGACAAACACAAGCGTCGATATATCTCGGCATCGCATCGAAAGCGGCTGTTGTGCTTGGAATGCATCAGCCGATGAGTCGGAAGATGATGGGAGAGGGTGAAAGCTACTACTCAAGGTACGAATCTCAAATCACTGTAACATCGCAAGACTAACATTCTTCCCTTCATAGACTCAGGACATGGCACAGCCTCTGTATCATGGACGTAGTCACAAGCTCCCTCCTCGGTCGCCCATGCACAGTCCCCCGCGCAACCCGCCACTCCATCCACTCCCTCCCCCTCGACGCCCTCCAACCCTCCTTCAACGCAATGCTGAAAGCCGCCGCCCTCCTCGACGACATCTGCCGCGTCCTCTCCCGCGGGGTCCTAATCACCGCTCCCACCGCTCAAGAACTCCTCACCAGCCTCCGCCACTGGTCTCGAGACTTACCACCAAGTCTGAGGCGGTTTGAGTGCAAGGATAGCTCGACGTTGACTTATGGCGACCAGAGGGCTGTGATTGGGAATATTCATGTTTCGAGCATGTATTACTTTTCTGTCATTTTGGTTACAAGGCCGTTTTTGACGAGGTGTCTCATGCCGAATATAAGGAGGCAGGCTGGGACCGAGTGTCGTGTGATGACGGATCCTGCACAGGCGGCTTTGGCGCAGGTCTGTACAACTTCGGCCGTGTACATGGGCCAGCTCTGTCGACATATCGCATCCATGCTCGATGCATGGGATCTCCCTCTCGCGACACTCAGTCTGTTCAAGTAAGCCCCCCCGCCCAGCCATTGTCCAATATCCCATCTCATACCTAACGCCATCCAGAACCTGGGCCTTCAGCGCAGGCCTCGTCCTCGGCTTCTCCATCTTCGCCGGCGAGCCACGCAATGACCTCAACGAAGCCTTCACAGGCATCACACAATTCCTTGCCAAAACCGGCGAGGCAAGTCTCCAATCACGACTCTACAGCGAGACTCTAACCGGCTTCTCTGACGCCATCGCCTTATACCGCAGGATGACAAGAGAGACCATCCTCGCACCGAATCAGTTCGTCGAGCAAATCTTGGCAATCAACACGAGTCCCAGTGAAGTACCTGTCAGCGTGAATAAACAGGTGCCACAGATGGAGTTTCCGTCTTGGGATCATGTTGATTCGACGAATACAGACTTGTTGTTTGGAACGACGCCGACGAACTGGGCTGCTCAGCTGGAGGCTGCTGAGGCTTCTTTGGAGTACCAAGACTGGGATAACCTGGGGATGCAGTTCTCGGACAACTTCGGTCTTGACTTCAGGGCGTGACTTGAGCGATGAGCGAGCGTGGTTTGTTTTCGGGATGTATTCTTTGTCATTAACATGATGTATCCGATTATGTAGACATCACCCAAGGTATCGCAATATGCAAGTATTATACGTCAACCACTCACTGACCACCTACATCCATCTCAGAAGATCTTCTTGATCGGAATTCGAACAGGGAGTAAAGTTGTCTTGGCAAAAGCGATATCGGCCGACAGCCTCGCGCCAGACTCATAGTAAAGATACGTCGTCAATCCATCAGTGACCACCTGTGGTGCTGCGCACCTCCCGGTATCATCACCGACTCCACTCGACTGGTGAAGCAGTATTGGAGTTGTCCCGACGTTGCGGAGGGTTGAGTCGATCGTTCGAGCATAGATCTTCCCGCTGCTGCCGTGGTAGATGATATAAAGCTGGCCACCCCAGTCCCATAGATCGGCGCCAGATACGTTTTGTCCTTCCTCGGGTCCGGGGGCGACGACGTAGTTTGGTGAGACCGTCCAGGTCTTGCCATCGAAGGATTCGGCGAGGCGGATACGACGGATGTTGTCCTTCTCATTGCCCATGTAAAACATGGCCCACCGATAGGCCGTCTGGGAAGTGTCCGGGTGCGGGAAGACACGCGCATAACTCGACTCCGTGACGCGAGAGCCACCCATCTTGTTCGTGATGGATAACCCTCCATAGTTGAACTTTACACCATCTTCAGAGTATGCCCAGCGAGTCTGCCCATTGTCGCCGTGGAAGTACAACATGACCTTGCCCTTGTCCTTGCCGGCAACGTACGGATTCCAGACAGCGTCGGGGCTCGACACGTGCGGGACACTGTATTTCTTCGGCACGTTGTTCGTGATGATTGGGTTCTTCGCGTACTCGGTCCATGGTCCATCGAGACTGTCTGCGTAGGCTAAGGAGATGCCGCCGGGATTCTCGTGCGGTGCGTAGTAGATGTACCATTTGCCCAAAGGCTTGCTGAGATACTTGGCGGCGTTGAAGATGCTGGGAAAGATGACTTCATTGGTAGGGTTGTAACGGAGTTTGCTTGGCTCAATGGCAACACCTTGATACGAGAAAGTCGGCCAACCCAGTGGTGGTTCCGCGGTCTGCGCATTGCTCATGCTCGCGAAGAGCGGCAACAGACTGAAGACGAGGCTCGTGAACAACATGGTGCCAGAATTTTGGGTGTACAGATGCGAATAACGACTCACATCAACTCCGGTCGCCTTCCCTACGAGCATCGAAGGGACCTTCCCGTACTATTTAACAAAGCACAGCTTTCAGCTCTCCGAAGCGCTGGCCCTTGCCCACCACGCTAAGAATCATGCCCTCATCACATTTCCACTTGATTTAAAAACCCTTTCAACGACTCAAGGGCCTGAGTCTCAACAAGGCCCCAGACCCCGGACGGAGCCGAAGCGTCTAAGTGACCCTCCTTCTGGCAAGGGGTCGGCAGTGTTCGAGGCAACAAAGGGTCGGCCCAAGCGCTCCCGCGCTGAAAGCTGGCGCAAACGCAATTGAGCATCTTCTCCCAAAAGGTGACAACACTATTGTTGGTGGCTGCCGGAAAGTCCACAAGCTTCGCCTGCTAGCTTCAATGGCCGCTGGCTAAGGCCTGAGCGGTAGTCTTGTGGCGCCTCTCGGGCCTGACCACGTCGCTCAGCCAGAGTCCAGAACGGGCAATATATCGTCGCGAGGCTTACATTAGGCAATTGGCTAGCAAGACCATCACCTGACGCATCGCTTCAGGTCCTCCACATATTGCCGTTTGTTCCAGCTGGCGTTCTTGGTGTGCCTCATTCGCATTGATCCAGACCAAGGTGCTCACTTGTCAGTGCAGGCGCCTCGTTGTCCAGAACGGGAAGAAGATGGACCGTTCCAGCTCTGCAAGGGAGACAAATTTGCAGAGGCGAGCCCAATGAGGACCAGGATCCACCAAGAGCGAGCTCACGTTTTTGTTGACTGCACATATACGATGATGAGGGTTGAGTTGTTGACTTTGTTTTTGAGCTGCGTCAATCGAATGATCAGAGTTGAGGGACAGTGGCGTGACAGCCTCTTGAAGCGTAGTCCGAACACGAAGTACAGACAATAAAAGAGGTCAGTCAACGACAGATGGACGGCGGCACAATGGTTGTCTCATTGCCTTTGAAATGCCATCACGACTGAGGCGAAATCTCACGCAGAACACCACTCTGGGGTGGCTCTTTCGGCAAACAGGCACAACCGCGAGCCTCACAGCCTGAGCGGTGCCGTTCGTGGAGGTCACAGCGATCAGATCTCTCGCTGCAAGGTACAGGTTCTCGCAGTACGAATCTGATGGACGCCATCATGCAAGGGCAAAGGTAGGTTAATGAGATCAAATGTCTCTGCGTGGACGAGAATCGTGTTTGTGGCTGGTCTCGAGGCCGCGTGAGTAATGTGCTTGTTGGCCGATCATGGGCAACACTTCTTTTGATCGGAGATGAAAGGTGTCAGCCACGCGAAGCGGGATAATGAACTGGCAAGCCGAGCATTCCGGGAGGACGTCGCGAACATCGAATCAGAAAGTGATTCCAGGGTAGTCTTTACCAAATTGCTGGACTGAGCACTCTGATGTCGTCCCGAGCGTCTCACGGGTTGCGTCGCGCGTAGAGCCCTGGACGCAGCCACGCGCCTCGAGAGCAACGTGTAGCCCAATCAACCATAGGTTCGTGACACTGCGTTGTCCAGCATATGGGTCGCGCCAAGGTAACTGCTTAAGGATGAAAACGTTTCTCTTCAGCAGTCTCCCAGAGTGAGCCCATCGTCGTGCCATTTCACATGTGAAAGCGCGCAGGCAGCATCTGGAAAGCGTGAGGTTGCATTGTAGCGGTACCCGATTGCCAGCAGCAGTGGGTCGATGAGCCTGTAGCTCGGCATGGCAATAGCTTGGACCCTGGATTTCACGATCTCACAGCGCTTGCCAAGCGCTGATTGCCGAGCGATGTGGTAAGGATCATTTCACGAGCGGGACAAAAATAGCGAAAATAATGGGAGATTTTTTCACAAGACGACTGTCAGAAAAGAATTGTCCGACCGAGGAGGGAGGGGTTGTTCCTTCCTCGGAGTTCACGTCGCGAACCGCCGGATGGACGAGCTCGGTTGCACCTGCACATGAGGCAGGTCCAACCCAACAGGCGGTTGTATTTCCCACGGATCCAGTATCGCGTGCAGATAAGGCAGGCATCGGAATCAGTCGCCGCTGCTCATGCACGGCTGGACCAATGCTGTTCCAGTTCGGACACGATGTTTCGGCTTCTGGCATGGCTCGTCACAATAATGGAACTGTAGCTAGCGCCGGGAAGCCTCGCTTGGAATGAGATGCGTCTACTCACGGATAGCATCTTTCCCGGTCAACCACGGGGACGCACCGACGTGGCGCAGACATATCATGAAGGTGCATTCCATGCGGCCAAACGGAGGAGGGGAGACTCTATTCGTGAAACGAAGCTCTTTCCCAACAGGTAGGACCAGAGAGGGGAGCTCGAAATGTGCTGCAAGAGCACGCAATGATGACGAGCAGGAGCATCCGTATCTGTGGCTACCAAGGATGTGAAGTGTGGCACACAGTGGTTGATTGGCCTCGATGCCATGAGCTGTAGCCTGAAGCTAGTTTGTGCGTTTGCCAGGAAGACTCATTCGTGTCGCGTCTGTGCCACAATCTGAAAGCACATCATTTGCGTGGTAGAGGAGGTAGTCGATGGAGGGGCACTGGGCTTTCACATGCCAAAAGGCAGGGATGCGTATAAACATGTGGAACTGGCCTTGCCTTAGCGCTGCGACTGAATGTACCTCATGTTGATGTGGCTGCAGAAAACTGTTGACCGGTTCCAAGGAACAGGAAGAGGGGAGTCAAAGATAAGGAACGCGTCACACAGCATCGCATCGCGGATATTGAGGGAATTGGAGCTTTTGTAGGTTTACGAGTCTTCAAGTGAGGGCGATGCTCGTGTGCTCAATTGGCAGTCGTCTGCCTTGGTGGGAATGACGCTATCAGCAGAGCTGGAGCTCAATTGCATGTGCTTCGACCCTGAAGTAGAGGTACCAGATTTCGCCTTACACCACCAAATGCACCCACTGTAACTCAATGCGCGCCAGCGAACCAACCAGACAAAGGAACACGCCCATGCGCCCGTACTGAGGCAAGCCCAAAGTCTGACTGTCGAGCAACCATGAATTCACGAGACACTGGATTATGTATCTCAACATTCAACTAAACAAGGTGGTTGAGCTCTCAAGGAGAGTCAGAAAACAGATTCTTCTATCACGATAATCGTATTGATCGGCAGCCAGTATTGACATGCGTCGTCTTTCCTTATCGCAAACACATGTCAGAGCCATGGCATTAGAGCCTCACTGGGGACCCCTGTAGATCAGACCCTCCCGCATCGGGCCATGTACCGGTACATGGCGCTGCCGCAAGCACATGCAATCGACTCTCCCAATGCTCCCTCTGTTGCACGGCCAGACAGTCATACCAGCTTAGCTTCGCCATTGCTTTTCACTCCCATCTTCCGTTCCATTCCGTGTTAGTATAACTCACTGGCAACCTCCTGGACCTGACTTGCCCTCCTTCTTCCCTCTCTGCTCTTCCATCCTTCCCCTCCACATCATTATCTGCTTCACCAGCATTCACCTCGAATCGATCGCACCTGACCTTAATCACCTAATAACGTGCTCTGATCCTATCTTTCCCGCAACATCTGCTCGATCGTCCTCAAACCACGTTCGATACCCAGCAAGCGAGACCTCCCTTCACGTGTCATCCCCTCGTCTCTTATCTCTCCACCCGACTTCCTTCTTCGACCTCATCCACAATGCCTGCTCAAGTCAACGGCGACATCCCGAGCTCTGCTCCCAACTCGGCGTTCCTCCAGGTATGTTGAGCTGATCGACGAGCGCCGTGTTCCGCCGCTAATAGTCCTCATTTGCAGCACCTTCTAGACTACCCCGTCATCAGTGACGGCCTTCACACTATCAAGTCCAACGAGCTCGGCCAGCGCACCATCGCCCTCGGTGACTCTGCCTACCAGACCTTCGCTGCCCCCGTCCTCCCGTGGTTCTCGAAACCCTACGGCTATGTCTCACCTTACGTCCAGAAGGCCGACACGATCGGTGATCAGACTCTGGGCAAGATCGACGAGCGCTTCCCAGTTGTGAAGAAGCCCACCGCCGACCTCTACAACGACACCCGCGCTCTGTTCTTCCTCCCATACAACAAGGGTATTGAGGGCCGTGACCACGTCTACGGTGTCTACTCGGACGAATACAAGAAGAACGAGCAGCCCGGTGTTGTTGGCTACGGCCGCGCCGCTGTGGCCACCGCTTTCGTCGTTAGCAACGAGACTCTCAGCTGGCTCAGCAGCTTCCTGTCTGCCAAGAAGCAGCAGGCATCCCAGGCTGTCAACGAGAAGATCAACCAGTAGATGCGGTTGACCCCGGATGCTGGGCGACCCGGCGAGGTTGCCCAGCGAGAGTCAGACGATTTGTCCAACGAAAAGTTGGAATGATGTATACCCTTTTCTTCGAAACCTCGTCTCTAGGGGTCTGTTCTGGAATATCGCCCATCACTACTTAGGGAAAAACGGTACGGCGCACATTGAGATTTGCCAGGCAAGCTTGCGGTGTCTTCTTTCCAGCTGTGTGGTCCATGTTGGATCATGACCGATGACGTGAGATCACGACGGAAGCCTTAGCATAGCAATGACGCGGGCTGAAATGGAGGAGGGTTTTGTTTTTGCTTGATGGCTATAGAATATTGTTTACTTTTTCATTCATCCCATTCACACCTGAAGCTCTTGCTCATTTTCCTCGCACTGCGACCTCCAAAATTCTCACTATTATCACTTTTCCCATTCCTTGCATGTGGTGCTTTGCGTGCTTTGTTGCTCTTCTTAGTGCGCGCAAGCATTCGCATGTGACAGTGGATTCGATCGATCGAAGCGATTAAGAGCTTTAATTGCCAAGCAAAAAAATGTGGCTCTTGCTTTCGTCTCTCGGTGGGACAGGATGCTGGACGTTTTCATTAATAATGCCGGTAGTTGTAAATGAGCTTCTCAACGTACAGATCCCTTTGGACTAGTCGTACTTTGCCGCTCTTCACCTCGGTATGCATGCCAAACCAAGCATATTTACTTCTTCGTTACGGCATCACACCTATATCGAACCACAATCAGAACTTATGGTCACATGAAACCACCCTCAGACCTGCAATGTGATTATTGCCGCGCGCCGCGACTCGAAGTGAGCTTGCATTGACACTTTGCATAATGCCTTTGCTGTATTCTCAGGACACCAGAGACAGAGCCCAAGTGAAGAGAGCAACGCCGACGTAACTCAAGAGCGATCAACCCTTACTGTTTCCGTCACCGTAATCTGCCCTCGTTTCGAATGCCTGTTGTGATCTCCCTCCTCGTGCGCCGCATTCTCTGCGTGATACTCAGTGCCCAAAATCTCCTCATCAGAGGTATTATCATGTATCCGCCCGCGATTCCCTGCCCCAACCCTCGTCTTCGTAAACGGCCCATTGATCCCCAAATTCATCTCATTCACACTCAAATCACTATCCGAATCGCTCTTCCCCTGCTGCTGCTGTTGCGGCCGATGCGGCGGACCTGTATGTCTCTCCCCGTTCCCACGGTCCATGGTCCCACCACCGATGGTACGTAGAACAATGCCGGAGTTGTTGTCGGTGTGTTTGCCGCCGGAGGAGGAGGCTTCTTGATCGCCGTGTTTTTGGTAGCCGGTGGAGCGGGCGGAGGAGGTGATTGTTTTGAAGATGCGGCTGTAGAGGGGGCGGCAGACGGGGATGCCGATGCAGATTAGGGTGATTGCCATTTCGGCGTTGGACCAGACGATGAGGCCGACACTGTCTCCTGTAGAGGAAAAGATGTCAGAGAAGAATGATTGTTTCGGAGGGAGTCTTAGCAGTATAGGTGGGCTTACTGAGGTAGTTCGCTGTGTAGAGACCTTCGACTTCGGTGGTTCTTTTGATGCCAGCGGCAGCGGCACTGTGGTAGTTATTAGCTCTCATGAGTGTGTGAGTACACAGAAATTTACGAGAGGACTTACATCAGACCAAGACTGAAACTGCCTGCGATGGTGAGCTTCTCCCTCCTCGGCATCTGCAGATCCCACACCATGATCCAGGGGAAGATGGCGAAGAAGAAGTCTGCCAGAATTGTAGATACTGTAGAGTCGTTCACTATCAGTGTCGTGTTTTCTTGGATCGGTTACGGTGTAAATGGTTGAATGTAGGACGTACCACAAAGAATGTACGATGTTGGACGAGTATCAATGGGACAGCTGCCTCCTTCGATTCGACGATCGTAGACATATGCGAATGGTCTACACGATAGCCAGAAACATAGAACCTGGGCTATTCAGAGGTAATCCGTCAAGTCAGTAGATTGCTCGTAAGGGGGTTATGAAGTGGCAACGGAGTTGCTAGGACCTACCAACAGACGCTGCGCTGACCAAAGCCATGATTGTCCAAATTGCAATTTGGTGCCAACGAATAGTGACGAGACGCAGAAGGAAAGCACCCAGTGCTGCTTTTGCGATGGCCATGCCGATGATAGCGAAACCCTGGCCTATGCATTCGTACAAGGTGGCGTTGACAATTCTCTCCATGTCACCGATCTCCTCGAGAGTCTGGCCGAAGCCATACGTTCCGGAGACATGTGTGAAGGCTGTGAAGATAACGAGGAAAACCTATCGTCACGAAGTGTCAGTCTCTCGATTTTAGCTCTGAGCTTTGCCATTGGTCTTTCCTCCTGTCTTCTTTTCCTCTTTTGAATATTGACAATGTATCAAGAGGAATACTTACAAACGCAACAACGTAAATGTGGTCATCAACGCCGTACGCCGCGAGGCAAAAGATTCTTGTGTAGAGACGAAGAAGCAGAAACGCGAAGACGAGTGCTGTGAGCGTCCACATCACGGACAAAGCCCACACTGCTTCTCCTTCTAGACCAGCCATATTTTCGAACTTTCTCTCAGACAAATCTTCATACAACGACACTCCTGGAGATATTCGTACAGAATTGCAAGAGAACGATTGAACAGAGGTTGAGATAGACTGGAAAGCCAAGACCTTGAAATACTGCACTCAGGAGGCAAGAAAAAAGCAACATGCCTCCTATGCTACCGTTGTCAGACTTCCAACGTCCGTGCGAAAAGAGAAAACTATACTCCTGCCTACGCCGCAACCTCATGCGTCAGCACAAGGCTTGAGTTCCAACTGCCGTGCCAAACTCTCCCACGGAATCATCGATGATCAGCAAGGAGTCCTGCCAATCTTGTACTGTGCAGAGCACCGTATACGTATGCGAGACGAAACCCTTGCCGTCCTCGAAAACCCTGCACACTGGAGACTTAACTTTCGGCGGTCACCATGATGCTCGACAAAGTCATGTGCCCTGGGAGCAGTGACCCCTTGGCAGCCAGGGGGTCTTACTCAGTTCAAATATCAATAGGTTTGGATACGGGGGTTTACGGCGGTGAACATGGGACTTGGTCCAGGGGGAAAGGATCGGCGAAGTCGAGGTGAGGAAACAGAAGTGCCTCACAATACCAGCCTTGACTACAGTTTTGTTTGCCTTTGCCGTGATTGGCTCCCGGGGACGAGACGTGCGTTGCATTGCCGTATCTGCTCAGCCATACGACCTGCAGGATGGGGGCAACAACTAATATCCCACAACGCTGGCTCTGCCCTCATCCAGTGTCAGTCCCGAACATTTGGCTCACCAACATTCCTCCCAAGTCCTTATTAACTCACGTTGTGATCGTCAAGTCAAGAACAAGATAATCAACTCTGGAGAGACTCTTCATTGTCGTCCTCGAGCTTACGTACCCCCGCCAGACCCCCAACCTATGACACCTCAGCCCTGGGAACCCTAGTAAAAGAATCCACCACGGTCCGCGGGCGAGAATCATTGACAGTTCTGCGACGGGTTGTGGGGCCGCCAACGGCTCGGGGCAGCGGGAGTGGCTGGCTCGAACAGGGTTCATGACGAGAAGGAAACCTTAGACGGGCGACAAGCCCGTCGCAAACAGCTCGTCTAATTCAACCCATGCCCACTGCACGGAGTGAGCATGCAAACCAGGAATAAGATAGTGGTTCTAGATTCGCTTGAGTACGGTGATCCCTAGCCATCAGCCAGCGCCACGGAGAAAGGATTCTCAAGTCGCAGCTCGCTTAGTTTTACAATCACTCTGTGTGGCAACGCCCAGAACTCGAGACAAGGTAAGGCAGAGTGAGGTCGTATTGAACAACCCTGCTTGCAGCTGCAGATTCTTGTTGACGACCAACAGACTAATTTTCCGGAGGCACAGCATGACGAGCATGCCTGTCAGTCTCCTCCCCCGCCCTCAATAAGATGTGATATATGTAGGATTGCGGAGCGAACCACTGTCTTTTCCCCATGTGTTGTGCCTGCATAACACTTTGTTTTGTTGCACAGAAACCTCTGGTTTTGACTCGGTCACCTTTTTGTCCATTGTTGTTGTCTCGAAGTGCTCTCAGTTCAGCATTCGTTCAGACAGAATAATCTGACATCAATTCATGACAATGAGCTCCATTCTACCCCCGTCTTTCCAGGCCGGCGGCCTGGATTCTCTCACCGAGTCAATTCATGCTGTGGCCGAAAGCTTGCCTGAATGCTTGGCCACGCTGCTGTCGAGTAAGACCGCGATAGTGCTTACAACTTCCGCGGCAGCGGTCTTCTCCTGGTTCTTCATCTCTTACCATACCTCACCACTGAAACAGTACCCCGGGCCATATCTCGCAGGTAAGTGCCCCCAAGCATTCATCGGGTTCAACCACTTGGACTGACCAACACATCTTTCGCAGGATGGACAAATATCTGGCGACTCCGTCAAGCCATCTCGGCCGACTACGCACCACGCATCAAGAAGCTCCACGAGAAATATGGCCCGGTCGTCCGCCTCGGTCCGAACCTTCTTGATCTCGACTACCCCGAGCTCTCTTCAACTGTCTACAACACCGACGGAAAATGGACCAAGACCGACTTTTACAAGAACAGCAGCTCCTACGTGGACGGCAAGCTGACTTACCACATGTTCAGCCAGGTCGATAATGTCGAGCACGCTAAGCTCAAGAGGCCTGTTGTGCGCCACTACTCGGTGCCCAGTGTGCTGGCGATGGAGCCTCATATGGATGCCGTGATTGCAGACTTCTGCGACCATCTTGACAAGCGATTCGCGAAGACGGGAGATGTCTGTGATTTTAGCAACTGGCTGTCTTTCTGTGAGTGACGCACTGGCGCCAACTAGACCCTCATATGCGCAAATGCTGATCAGGTCTCTTTCAATCTATAGACGCCTGGGACTTCCTGGGCGCCGTGACCTTCAGCCAGAAGTTTGGCTACCTGGCCGAAGGACGAGACTTCGACGGAACCCTCGATACAGGTGACAAGTCGATCGACTACCTGGGCATGTGCGGCCAGATGCCATGGCTCGACTGGGTTCTTGACAAGAACCCCATCTACCCCCTCGGGCCACCCAACATCAGCAACGTAACGCGCATTGCCGTCGAGAATATGACTGCACGTCTTCAAGGCGAAGACAAGAACTTCGATCCCGAGAAGCCCGACTTCCTGCAGTACTTCATCGACTCCATGACCACGCATCCAGAGGTCGTCGATCCGCCAACGATCATCGGTTACTTGCTGCTGAACCTGATTGCTGGAGCGGATACCACCGCCATCACGATGCATGCGCTGTTCTACAGGTGTCTTCGCGATCAGCGCGTCTGGAAGCGTCTCGTTGCGGAGGTGCGCGAGAACGTTCACACCACGGATCCCTGTCCCCACTCGACGGCTCGCGCTCTGCCCTACCTCGAGGCAGTAATCAAGGAGACCCTGCGTTACCACCCCGCCGTGTCCATGTGTATGGAGCGTGTCGTTCCGTCTACTGGTCTGACCTTGCCGGATGGACGATTCGTCCCTGGTGGCTCCTTTGTCGGCATGAACCCTTACATCGTCGGTCGCAACAAGTCCGTATTCGGCGCTGATGCCGACGACTTCTACCCCGATCGCTGGCTGCAAAAGTCTGATGAGAGTGACGAGGCATTCAAGAAGCGCATGCAACTCTGGGCGTCAGCCAGTCTGACCTTTGGTGGCGGCTCGCGTATCTGCCTCGGCAGGAACCTCAGCCAAATGGAGGTATACAAGGTCGTGCCAACATTGATCTCAAGGTTCGATATTGAGCTGGACGACCCGAACAAAGAGTGGTGGACGAGTTCGAGATGGTTCTACAGGACGAAGGAGGTCATCTGCCGAATCAAGCCCAGGGCGGCGTAATCACAGGAGGTCGAACATGGCGGTTGATGATTGATGACGGTACAGGGAACCGATTGTTGATGGCTTGAGACGACATGATCGGAATGCTGAGTCAAAAGCTTGATGAGGTGCAACACCAAGCCTCTTAAGTGACAAGGCCAGAATGTGCTTGATGTTCGGAACCTTAGATAAGATCGGTCGCCAAGTGGGAGGGAAACTCAAGAATGACATGCAAAGATTCTGGCCCAGACCCATTTCAGCTGATGTAAAAGTTGACTAAGACGCTGTCAGCGACTGACAATGACGCTTACCCCACCTTTCCATCACCAAAATGCACTAACGGCGCATTCTTTGCAGCGCCAATCGCCACTAATTCGGAGCCATCCTGCAGGAATTGACCTGAAGCAGGGTGTCAAAATAGATCAGGACATTTAGTGTGTCGCTACAGTCTCAAGCTGCCTCATGACTTATCGCACCATCCTAAGACCAGCACTTTCTCAACCGCGCGGGCCTGACACATCCCACCATAAACGACGACCCTATTTCCCGGCTAGCCACTGAAGCTCTCAGTAAGCACTTATATCATCATTGGATCCCATTCCCTCAGCAAACCCCATTCCTGCGATTCGCAATACTTAGCGTTCTTTTGGTCGGACTGTCTTCTCTCGCGCGGCAGATACCCCTCGCAACTTCTACCAATTAGTCGGAGCCTCACATCTAGCACTGCAACTTTATCTATATAAGCTCTTCTTCGACGCCACCCCCTCCTCTCAATGAAGTTTTTCACACTCATCGCAGCATTGCTCATTGGCATCGCATCAATCGTCTACAAATCTCAACTCATCGACATCGCTAGCACTTTTTACCGTCAATACTCAGACAGTAACACAACCACAAGTTCAACTCCCACCACTTTACTGCAGCAGGACTTCAGCAGCAGCAAGACAACAGTCGACAACATCAACCCCACAGGCCTTTACCAGCCAAACCAGGAACAACTCGACATGTCAGTCCACCGCGCAATTCGCAAGGTCTTCCTTGCTGTTGAGCAGGCTGAGGGTCAGGGCGCTCGCGTCCGCCGCTCAATCGGCACACCACAACTGCGCAACTTCTCGCCCTTCCTTATGCTTGACCACTTCTCAATCAAGCCCCCAGCCGGTTTCCCAGACCACCCTCACAGAGGCCAAGAAACCATCACCTATCTCATCAACGGCGGTGTTGATCACGAGGACTTTGCTGGTAACAAGGGCACCATCAACTCTGGTGACTTGCAATTCATGACTGCAGGTCGTGGCATTGTCCACGCCGAGATGCCCCGCGACAACCCTGACGGCTCCGCCAACATCGGTCTGCAGCTTTGGGTCGATCTTCCTGAGAAGCTCAAGGCCTGCGAGCCTCGCTACCGTGATCTTCGCGCCGAGGAAATCCCCTCCACTGACGCCGTTGACAACGGCCGTGTCTCAATCAAGGTCATCTCCGGCCAGTCACACGGCATCGACTCCGTCAAGGACCTCGCCTACACCCCAGTCTGGATCCTCGACTTCACCATTCGCCCGGGCGGCCAAGTCACCCAACCCCTCCCCAAGAACTGGAATGCCTTTGGCTATGTTCTCGAGGGAGAAGTCCGCATCGGCGAGGAGCCAATGACCTCAACTCCTGTCAAGCAGTACAACAATGTCGTCTTCGAGCAAGAGGGCGACATGGTCACCATCTCAGCCGCACCGGATGCTAGCGGTGATGCTCGCATCATTCTCATCGCCGGCACTCCTCTCGATCAGGAGGTCGTTCAATACGGCCCATTCGTGCTCACCTCCAAGGAAGAGGTCTACCAAGCACTTTTCGACTACCAGTCCCACGCCAATGGCTTTGAGCGCGCTAAGGATTGGCAAAGTGATATCAGCCGGGCGCTCAAGGGCCGCTGAGGGATACTCTGTTGATGTCAAGAATGGGTTTTTTGAAAGGGAAACGCGAAGGAAATATACCAGCATTGGGTTCGGCGTTCACAATTTGTGGCCCAAGCTGTAACAAGCTTGTGCATTTGTAAATAGACCTGTCAAATTTCGCAGCATAAATCCAATCGGGCGACTACTTCAGCTTGAGTGTGTCTATGCAATCAAATGAAATCATTACAAGTCGTACCATACATGATTGGGCACGTGTGAAGCAGTCATAGCAAAGTAGGATTATCTATTAGTGTGATTTGTTTCGTAGAAAAGAAGCAATTAGCCACCCTGCGAGTACAAGCAGGGGAGAGGCGGGTATCATGTCATTCCCCTTCGTCCATCATGGCAGTTGAGTTCCTGTGCAACCTCGACAGCCGTAGCTCGAGGAGGCGGCCACAGGCACTCACATTGTCGCGTACCACCAATCCGATGCCCCTTTGTGTCGTCAATTCATTTGCCCATGTGGCACAACCTACATCCCCAGATCCTCATGTAATTCGTCAAAGAAGAGAAATGAAATGAAACCATATGCATTATGCACATTCGGAACGCCACGTCCATAGCCTGGATCCTAGCCCCTGCGCTGCCAATTGTGCTATCGCTCAGTAGACAGAGCGAAGCTTGTCGGTCCGCGCAAGAAGGTCAAGCACCGAACCAACTTCGAGGGACTTATGTATTAAGCCACATGAGGCGTGTCACCTCGAATCGAATCGGCATTCCTTAGAGGAGCATGGCAGCGATACCAGCGGCCGCGAGAATGGCGGCGGGCGCAGCGGTCATTTGAGGAGCCTGTCCAGCTAAGTCAGCGACCAAACATCAAGAATCGACGGCGCATTACTTACCGCATCATCGCTGTCAGTAGTGGTGGAGTCCGCGTTGTCAGCAGACTCGCTCGCGGAGCCCGCGGCACCGGTGGCGGCGGTCGACAGGGAGCTGGCGGCATCGGTAAGAGATCCTGCTGCACCAGTAGCCGCGGTAGAAGCGTCGCCAGCAGCACCGGTGGCAGCTGTCGAGGCATCCTCAGCGAGGGAGGAGGCAGTTCCGGCAGCATCATCGGCAGCCGAGGAAAGAGATCCAGCGGCATCCGATGCGGAACTAGCGGCATCCGAAGCCTCGGAGGCAGCAGAAGAAGCAGCGCTACCATCGTCGTCGTCGCTGGAACCTCCAGCACCTCCGGCACCTCCAAGAGTAGTAGTCGCAACAGCGGTGGTCAGGGTATCTCCATCAGAGGTGATAGTGCTCAGGATGGTCGAAACAGAGCCGCTCTTGTCACCAGAGCCTCCAGCACCTCCAAGAGTAGTAGTCGCAACAGCGGTGGTCAGGGTATCTCCACCAGAGGTGATAGTGCTCAGGATGGTCGAAACAGAGCCGCTCTTGTCACCAGAGCCTCCAGCACCTCCGGCGCCGCCCGAGTTGTCCTCGCCAGTAGCCTACGTGGATGTTAGTAAACTGGTGTTATGAAGCACAAGTCGACACTACTTACGGTTGGAGCTGGGACGTCACCGCTAACAGTCGCGATCTTAACACCCGCACCTAATGAACGTTAATCATCAATACTCTAAGGTCGAGGGAAAGTTTGACGGACTGGAACAAACGGCAAGGCCGTAATCGAGTACCTTGCTGACATCGTCCTCGCTGCAGATAGCAAGCGAGCAGTCACGCAGACCGTAGGTGAAGTTCTTGTTCAAGCAAAGGCACCGAATGTCGTCCGCATCGCAACCCAGCTCATCAGCCTTGCTGCTAGCCAGCATGTTATCGGCGCAGGTACGCTGTAGCAATTGTCAATTGAGATTCACTGTCATTTTGCCTGTTGATGAAACTTACACCGCACTCAGGCAGGTCGTCACGGCTCTGGGCGATGACAGCCGAGGCGATGGCCGCGAGGGCGAATACGGAAGCCTTCATCTTGGATGTTGTATTGGATAGCCGAAAAGCCTGGCGGATGATTAGTACGTCTTTCGCACAGCTTGCCAATTGAACGCGATTGAGAACACGGGAATGGATGAGCTGCGTTCTAAAAGGGATCAATGGGGCTAGGAAGCAATGTTCAGAAAGTGTGAGGAGAAGTAGAGACATTGAAAAGTCGCTAGATGCCGCGCTCGGGTTTTATGTTGTGCTCCCAATGCGAGGCAGGTGTCTCCTGGGACCCAGAGCACACCGTGAAACGCATATCGCTCGAGCAACGAGGAAAATCCGGAGCGAGATGATGGTGTATCGCGAGAAGGCTGCCCGAGCTGGGCGTAGTGCAAACCAAGCCTTGTAACCCGAGCGAATCTCGGTCGACGCTCAGAAGAGTGCACATGGGGCAAACTGTGCTCTCGGTATGGAAGGGACTGGCGTGTTGAGGTGGCGCAAGAGTATGTTTGCAGGAGAGTGGTCATCACTTACCTTTTGGTGAATATGAAGCAAGATGGCCTTGAGATCAACCTGAGACTGCTTGTTGGATGAGGCTCTTGCGTGTACAAGAGGCAGCGTTGACAAAGGCGTGACTGGAGATTGCCTGAGGGAGAAAGTTTCGAGGCCGCTGGGAAGCTGAAGCAGAAGAGAGACGATCTGGTTGGTGAGAGGAAGGAAACAAGCGGGAGAGGAGCGAGGTCCGGCAGATTTATGGCAGGAGCAAGTGGGTTGGGTAGTGCAACCAACGAACCGGACGAAGTGCAACCAATCTTGGAAGGAAGGCAGTTGCTACAGCTGGCAGAACGGGTTCCGGCAGTGGATGTTTCTTTCCCTGAATTCTAGCGCGAACGGCAAGGGCGGCGCCTGAGTCCTTGTTTACGAAGCGTGCTCCGGACCTTGCATGATGCTTCCATGCCAACTCAGGCTGGGTTTCGCTGGCTTGGCGGCCGGTGTTGGCAGCCGACAGAAACGGCGCAAGTGGTTGCACCGCTACATTCTACTTGCCTAAGCGTGTGGGCCGGCCGAGTGACCCTTGCTTCTGCCCGACCGCAGAGGTGGTGACGAGAGCTTCCCTGTGAGACAAACAGAGCTGAAGTGTTGCGGTGACGATGATCTGGACTGGCAGCTTCGATAGGATGGGATAGCGGCCTCCACAAGAGCTACCTAGCGCCATGCACAGTTGGTCGTGCCTTGCTCGAACAGGCAATGCAAGGTAGTAGCTTCGGCGAGCTTCTGCAGATGGCGTAGCTGCGCTGTTCTCATCCGACTGGGTCGTGGGCTATCTACATCATGAATTGGCATTACTAGGCTACAATAGCACCGGCGCCTTCGAATCGCAGCGCGTTCATCGAGTCCCGAATCTTTGCGGCTTGACTAGGCTGAGGCCCCATCATTGGCTTCGGGATGAACGAAGCGGCAGTGACGCATGTGGTGGGCCAGCACCCTGGTCCACCCCAGTCGTCGATCTCGTCTTGGTTGGTCGCGGGCCCTGCACGGTGGCATGATGTTTCCCGGATTTTCGAACAAGTCTAGGATTTGACCTGGGCAAAGATGGAGAAAAGTCGTCCAACTGCGTCACCACAAATTTCGGTGTATCTACGTTGGCTTGGGGATGGCCATTCGTACCTGAAATACGCGGCTTTACCATCCTCTAATGCCGTCGACAGAGGTCGCTCATTCTGAGTGCCTTTAGGTCGGATACTCTACTGTAAGCTTGATAGCGGGTTCAGCTGTGCAAGGTCCTTGGAGATGGTGGTGTGTCTGGGGCAAGCTCCGATCGGGCATCGGCCATCCAGCCACACACCGCTTCGATCTACATGGATGGGCCACTAGACCTTCAGCTTGGATCTGCCACAAAGGCAATTTGTAGTTTGCTAACATCTTCACAGAGCACAGGTTTGCCTTTCTGTGGCTCACCCGCCAGTCAGCGCCGTCACAAAATCAGGCTGGGCTTCAGCAAAAGTCCGTGCTCGCGATGGGCACCTTAGCGTCTACAGATATCAAGCCTAGCCCCAGAAAATGCATGACGTTGTCGCATGAAGCACTCCAATTAACGTGAGGTGTGATAGATCTGGGAACCAGTCTTTGTGCACCCAATTGACACGAGGACCCTGGTCAAGCGAGGTGCCTGTGCTGCGACTGCCACCACACCATCACAACATCAAGGCACAAGAAAAACCGGGAATCGCTGAGCGGTCGTGTATGGGTCGCCCGGACAATGCGTGTTTGTTTGCCCAGATCGTTGCACAATTGCCCAGGAGATACCCCTGCGAATCAATTTGGCCATCCCACAGCACGTCCCTGATTTCCGGATCTTGAGGTGAACCTTCTTACATCACTCTTTGCGCATGATTCTTCACGATCATGCGTCGATTGAGGTGGACGAGTAGACCAGCATCAATCGTGGCAACTGACTCAGCTCTTGATGCCCGTCTGCTCGAGCGCTACGTGTGGTTGTCATTCGGAATCGAGGGCCCCGAAAGAGCGAGAAGAAAAAGGTTATCAGCAGCAAAACCTTTGATGCCTAGCAGCATGCCTCGATCGACGTCAATTGTTTGTCTGGCAAACGAGTCCTTGTGGTCCCCCCGGTCTTGGCTGCTCAAGCAGGAGGCTGGCCTGCCACCGAGGGGCTGGCAGACTTGGCGCAACTATACGCGCAGCTACTGACGGCCAGTCAGCCTGATATTCATTGTCTCCAATAGTATTCTAGCTTTGAGGAGTGATGGGTAAGCTTTTCTTTCTGTGGTGACTCTGAAGCGATATCAATGATATTCATCCGACACGATTGCAACCGGTCAGCATGCTCCTCGCTCAGGCGTGACCGCTCCCCTGCATCGTAGACTCCGTGACCTCAATTATATAATAAGGCCGTATACTGCCGTGGCTTGCGACTTCAGAATATTGTTTGGCCAATCGAGCGATCGTCTTAAGCCGCTTTTGTAACAAAGCCATGGGAGACCATTGAATGGCTTCTGGCTTCGGGGCTATGGATCAGTCTGTCGTAGAGATTGGCATTCGGCATTGAGGCCAACGACTTGTGGAGGGGCGAGGTAGGGTTAACTTCAAGGAAATGCCAACGACGATGACGGCCAAGAGGTTTGTGTGAGAACTTTATTCATATGCATCTGCGCATCGAAGCCAGTCGACCAAATGATTTTGTAAAGAAAACAATAGTAAACTTCAAGACTATGCCAGCAGTGAGCGCGTCGAACCTCCCAACGCCCGCAATAAACCAAGCAAAGACATGATATCCTGTTATGATACACTCGACCGAGCAAACACCCCAAGCTTGTCTCAAGGGCAGCTTACTCGCGTGTTCCTGTACACGCCTTGACGTGCAATCCCATACATGCCATGCTAATCATCAAAATCCATCATTACACACCAACTATCGTGTCTCTCCGTGAGGAGGAAGTCTAACCACTGCACATGACGCAGGACTCGGGGTTCTCAATGCTGCCTGTGAGATTGTCAGTATGTTTGAGACCCAGGTCGCGTTATGGGCATTACTTACATTCGAGGACAGCCTCTGAGTAGATATCACGCTCACGGTTCTCGTTGTCGCCATCTTTGTCCTCGACTTGCTCACTCTTGCCCTTGATTCCTGACTCAGGCAGAGACTCTTCCTCAACAGGCTCGGTAGGCTCTGTTGGCAGAGCCTTCGGGCTGTCGCCTTCGTTCACATCGGCCTTCATGAGTGCGGACTTGTTCGGCGAAGCGACAGCGCGAGGCTTCGCCTCGATACTCAAGGCAGGTGGCGGTGTTGTGCTAGGCGTGGGGATGCCGTTGCTGAGTGCATTGCCAATACTGTCCCGCTTTGCGGCAGCGGTACGAGGTGTCGGGGATGTGGTGGACGTGGAGACGTAGCTCTGGCCTGATGGCGGAGCACGCTTCTTCAGTGCTGGGCGGTCCTTGCTGACAGCAGTGTCCGCAATCTTCAGAGCCGCTTGGTCGACGGTGAACTGAATGGGCGCGGCAGCAGCCTGCGTACGCAGGTAGTACATACCAGTCTTAAGGCCGAGCTTCCAGCCAGTGAAGTGCATGCTAGTGATCTTGCCCATGCTGGGGTCCTTCATGTGGATGTTGAGGGACTGGGATTGATCGATGAACGCACCACGGTCTGCCGCCATCTGCACAATCTGGCGTTGAGAGATCTCCCAGACAGTCTTGTAGAGAGCCTTCACATCATCAGGGATGTTGGGAATGTTCTGAATGGAACCGTTCTCGGCGATGATACGGTTCTTCATGCCATCAGACCAAAGACCAAGCTCGACGAGATCCTTGAGCAGCCAGGGGTTGACAACTTGGAACTCACCAGCGAGCACACGGCGCTGGTAGATGTTGGAAGTGTAGGGCTCGAAGCACTCGTTGTTACCCAAAATCTGCGAGGTACTGGCTGTAGGCATGGGTGCGAGCAGAAGACTGTTGCGGATACCGTGCTCCTTGACCTGCTCCCTGAGGCTGTCCCAGTCCCACAGGTCGCTAGGCTTGACGTTCCACATGTCAAATTGGAGGATACCCTCAGAGGCAGGTGAGCCCTTGAAGGTGGAGTAAGGGCCTTCGACCTTGGCGATCTCAACTGAAGCAGTGAGGGCAGCGTGGTAGATGGTCTCAAAGATCTGCTTGTTCAGCTCGCGAGCCTCGGGAGACTCGAAAGGCATGCGAAGGGCAAGGAAAGCATCGGCCAGACCCTGAACACCGACACCAATAGGGCGGTGGCGCATGTTGCTGTTGCGCGCCTCTTGAACAGGGTAGTGGTTGACGTCGATGATCCTGTTGAGGTTGCGAACGACGACCTGAGTGACCTCGTGAAGCCTCTTGAAGTCGAAGCAAGCATCATCATAGTTGATGAAAGCAGACAGGGCCAGTGAAGCCAAGTTGCAGACAGCGACCTCATCGGGAGCACAGTACTCGATGATCTCAGTGCAGAGGTTGGAGCTGCGGATGGTACCAAGGTTCTTCTGGTTGCTCTTGCGGTTGCAGGCATCCTTGTAAAGCATGAAAGGGTTACCAGTCTCAGTCTGGGCCTCAAGGATTGAGTACCAGAGCTTCTGAGCCTTGATGGTGCGCTTGCCCTTGCCCTCGCGCTCGTACTTCTCGTACAGAGCCTCGAATTCCTCGCCGTAGCAGTCGGCAAGGCCAGGGCACTCGTTGGGACACATGAGGGTCCACTCGCCGTTCTTCTCAACACGCTTCATGAAAAGATCGGGAATCCAGAGGGCAAGGAAAAGGTCGCGAGCACGGACTTCTTCCTTACCGTGGTTCTTGCGCAAGTCCAGGAACTCGAAGACGTCCGAGTGCCATGGCTCAAGGTAAATGGCAAAAGCACCGGGACGCTTGTTGCCACCCTGATCGACGTAACGAGCAGTGTTGTTGAACACACGAAGCATAGGCACAAGTCCGTTTGAGGTGCCATTGGTTCCGGCAATGTAGGAGCCGGTGGCACGAATGCGGTGCACGTTCAGGCCAATGCCACCAGCCATCTTGGAGATCATAGCACAAGTCTTGAGGGTGTCATAGATGCCATCAATGCTGTCATCCTTCATGTCGACGAGGAAGCAAGAGGAGAGCTGAGCCTGAGGGGTACCAGCATTGAAGAGAGTGGGGGAAGCATGGGTGAAGAGCTTGCTCGACATCAGGTGATAGGTCTCGAGGACGCGCTCGATGTTATCTCCCCAGATGCCGACAGACACACGCATGATCATGTGCTGAGGACGCTCAACGATCTTGCCGTTGAGCTTGAGCAAGTATGAACGCTCAAGGGTCTTGAAACCGAAATATTGGTAGTTGAAGTCACGGTCATAGACAATTGCGGAGTCCAGCTCCTCCTTATGACGCATGACACACTCGTAGGTCTCTGTTGAGATCATAGGAGAGTGCTTATCGTTCTTGGGGTTGACATAGTGGTAGAGGTCGCTGACGACTGAGGACCATTGCTTCTTGGTCTGCTTGTGGAGGTTGGAAACGGCGATACGGGCTGCGAGGATGGCATAGTCGGGGTGGGTGACGGTCATGTAGGCAGCGGTCTCGGCAGCCTGGGATTATTAGCATGTTTTATCTGCGGCCTAGGGAGTGTCTTGTACTCACGAGATCGTCAAGCTGGATTGTGGTCACACCACCATAGACACCAGAGATGACCTTCTGGGTGATGGCAACGGGGTCGACATGATCGGCGTCGAGGCCGTAACACAGTCTTGACACACGGGCAGTGATCTTGTCAAATTGAACGCGCTCCTGGCGTCCATCTGGTATGATTGTCAGCCTCTGAGAACCACTGCAGCATGTGTTCAAGTGCTACTTACCACGCTTCCTGACGAACATGGCTGCGAAGTCGGCACGCCTGAGGGCGGCAGTAGTCTGTAGTAAGTTGTAAGGAGGTCCTTGACTTGATGCTTCTTACAATGAAGTAGAAGCAAGATGCAATGCTGCAAACAGAAAAGGCTTTACGCGTGAGATAGATGCAAGACGCGATGTAAGGTGGGATGAGGAGAGGAAGAGGGACAGAAGACGTGACGGACGTGTCGATGGTGGGACGAGGTTCTTATGGAAAGTCGCGTTCGCAGGTGGTAAGTGCTTTTTCACGGCGACGCGCGACGCCAGACCCTAGCGCGACAACAATGACAAAGCCGCAGGAATCCATTAAACCGCCTGAGCAAGGGAGGCTACAGGGCGTCGGAGGTGCTAAGACAGGCGAGGTGCCACTCAGTGGGAGCCACTTAACGCGTGAACCTGGCAACGGCGCTTGATAATCAATTTAACCTGTTTCTAGTCCTTAAATCGAGATGCATTCCAGATGTCGATCTAAAGCTGAATTATGTTTGTACGTAGCGTTCCTTTGCTCAATTGAGCTTGATTGACTGCCCTTCCTTCGCAGCACTCAAGCTCTCTCTTCTGTCGCGTAAGGACAGATCCTTGTCCGCGTACCCAGCCTTCTGTAGTGCACGTTAGAAGCTTGGACCGTTGGTGTGGTGCTGTTGGCGCAGCGCGCAATCACGTGCCAGACAGCCTTTCCAATTAACGCGGACACCCAACCACTTGTGAGTCTTCGTGACGGCTAGTCTGAGTATGACAGTTTTCCTGCCCATAGATTTCGTAGAGGCCAGTACAACAGCATTGTACTAGAAAGTCGAGATTGATTGCGTTCATGTTTCGCTGTAGACTCTCTTTCTGCCGTCCTGCCCAACACAACTTTTCTATTCTAAGACGGTCTTCGCATTTTGCTACCATGGCGGCTTCCGTACCACCACAAAGTAATGGTGCTTACAAGCCACGATATATCGATGTATGTTACAAAGTTGCCTCTTGATCAGTTCGCAGGTCTCGTTACTGATCGTTCCGCTCTAGTAGATCGGCATCAACCTTGCAGATCCTATCTTTAGAGGCAACTATCGTGGCAAACAGGCGCACCCCGATGACCTCAAAGCCGTTGTGAGCAGAGCTCAGGAAGTTGGCTGCGCAAAGTTCCTGGTCACTGGGTCCGACTTGAAGAGTGCACGAGAGGCTCTCGAACTAGCTGCTGAATTTCGTGAGTCAGTCCCGATTTCGTCGCAAGAAGTCCATGGCTGATTCGTTACCTCCAGCCGATGGTGTTATATACTCGACGGCGGGCATTCACCCATGCTCAAGTGCAATCTTTGGGAAGCAGGGGCCTCAACATGAATCGGAACATTCAACGCCATGTGACCCGGATCCATCATTACCTGTCCTTGAAGATGAGAATGCGGATCCCACCAAATCTGCAGAGATCATTGCTGATCTGACGACTCTCTTGGCTGAGGCTCGAGCATCTGGAAAACAGCATCTTGTTGCGATGGGAGAGTTTGGACTGGACTATGATCGCCTGCATTATTGCTCCGCGTCTCTTCAGCGTCACTCCTTCGAGGCACAGCTGAGGGTTGCCTCATCCCTACAGCCTCAACTTCCACTGTTCCTGCACTCACGAGCTGCGCACAGGGACTTTGTCGATCTTCTCAAGGCTGCATTCGGGCCCCAACTGGAAAAGCTTGAGAAGGGTGGCGTTGTGCATAGTTTCACCGGCACAGCAGAAGAAATGAGGGAGCTGATGGATTTGGGCCTGTATATCGGCATCAATGGTTGCAGCTTCAAGACTGCCGAGAACTGCGAAGTTGTGAAGGAGGTGCATCTTGACCGCTTGATGCTGGAGACTGACGGGCCTTGGTGCGAGGTTCGGCCCAGTCATGAAGGCTGGAAATATCTTCTCGAAAAGAAGGCCGAGGAGAATGGCACCACAGTGACACCCGATGCGGCATCATCACCAGCACCATCTGGCGAGCCGGCCCAGCCACAGCCACAGAAGAAGCAAGGCAAGAAGAACCAGAAGAAGGAACCAGAAATACCAGAACGTTGGAAAACCGTCAAGAAGGAGAAGTGGGTGGAAGGCGCCATGGTCAAGGGTCGCAACGAGCCTTGCAGCATCGAGCGAATCGCAAAGATCGTCGCTGCCATTAAGGGTGTTTCGGAAGAGGAAGTATGCGAAGCTGCATGGCAGAATACCATCAAGGTCTTTGGACTAGGCGAAAACTGAGCGGCAAGCATTTGAAAAGTCAAAGCTATTCTTGGGGTATCGAGAGATTGAGTGTAAGCAGTATGTAGTGTATAGGAGCCCGTTCTCGATCATAAACCTGAGCCTTTGCTCCCTCTGATTCGACCATGGCGCACTGCACCAAGAGTGACGCCGTCCTCCCCTGTCATCCAACCAGGCATCCGCTCGCCGTCCACGATGCCAGCTTCGACAAGTTGTCGAATGCCAGCGAAGACGTGCGAGCCACGGAAAGTGAGCTTGAGCGATGGTGCCCAGCCGGTCTTTTCACTTGCACTGCCATCATTATCATCGTCGTCTTTAAGTCCCACTTGCTTCAGTGCCGCCTCGATTGTGCTCTTGCGTGCCGCAATCGACCTGCGTGGTTCTAGAGTCGAGTCTTCACCATCGTCCTCATCGTCGTCGTATGCCACCATCCGCGAAGCAGAGGCAGGAAATGGATCTTGTAGTACGACTTCAAATCGTTCCAGACCTTTGCCATCTGATACAATGGCTGAACTGCCGAAACGAGCTTTAGCTATGAGCTTCGCTCGTTTGGTAGACTGTTCTGCCTGGGATACGTGCAGAGCTCGTTTTCGACTCGCGTTCGAAGACGACTCTCTCGACAGAGGGGGGGTAGGTAAGACTGTGTCCATGGGAGAGATTTTGACCTTCTCGTCGGCGTATATGCTCCAGCCACCACCAGCGGAGTTTCCACGACCAGAGCCTTTCTTGTCCAGCAGTGCCCCCAAGTTTCTGCTAGAGAAGTTCGTGGATTTGAGTGTGAAGCGCTCTCTGGGCCTTGATAGAGCCTTGGGCACCCCATCCACGATGAGGCTGTGTAAGCTTCTTGACTCTCCACGACTGATAGTGCCGGTGTTTTGTGATCTGCTGATATATAATGAAGGTGACCCATTGGGAAATGCTAAATACACTGAGCGTGAAGAGTCGAAGCTCGCACTCGATCCAGTGGCGTCGACATTTGAAAGAGCGAGGTCGCTGTTGTACGGTGAATCTATGACGAATATGCGCAGGAGCAAGACTGGCAGATTCTTGGGTCGACGAAACTGATAATGGGCTTTCACATCAGGCAGCACTTGGGCCTGGAGGCTCTGTAGGAAAGTCGATGGGTGAAAGCGGGGTACTGAGAGGCTCTGCTTATCGACTTTGGGCTTCTCGTCCTCCTCGGCGTCTTTTGGGAGTTGTTGCAGAGGTAGGATGCTATAAGAACTCCACCTCTGCGACATTGGATGCTCATCGAGGTAGGCCAAGTCGGCCATGGCAAGCTGATACAGTGTGAGGCCATGTCTCCAGTCGCCTTCCAGGATGCGGCCGACTACATCGCGTTTCGATCCTTTTTGTTGTTGGAGATCGGTGTAAAGCTGTTCCAACTCCTGGAGTGATCGTGCAGGAGGGTATAAGTCGTCTGAATCGTCCTCTTCATCCTCGTCATCCTCCGGTCGGTGAAGATGTGGTATGGCATTGGGTAACGTCCTCTCATCCAGCCAGTCGAGAGCTAGTGAGATGAGGGTCTCACGAGATAAGCGACTTAAGCTCTTGATGACCGCAGGGTTCGTGGAATCGACGCGGAGGTTCGACGGTAATCGCGCCGTTGTTGGGATTGAGAATCGCGCCATGAAAGGCTACATAATGGGGTTAATGGACTAAGGCACAGCTGTCAGGAACTCCCATCATGAAAGAAGGCACATATTAGATATGACCTGAACCCTGCTCCAGTCTTTGAAGAGCCCAATGAAATCATCACAACAACGGGTCGGCTCTACCATTTCACCAACGCGGTCCCTGCCAAAGTAGACGCGTCCCGAAAGAGTGGGGCTGCGCCGGAGCACCAAGATTCTACGTCTCTATCACGTGATGAGGATCGGGGAGCGCCCGGTAGTAGGTCGGTGACCGTCGGCTCAGACCGAACACCAAGTCTGCGCCGAGTCACCGTTGACGCAAGTGCCGATTGTCTGCAAGGTGAGCACAGGGGTAGTTCAAGACCGCAGGGTTTACCACGTCTTTGGCCTCGTTGCGTTTTGAGAGAGCCGGGCTTACATAGTCAAATTGCTCTACCATTTTCTTCACTTTTCGAAGTTGCTTTAGTAGAACAAACTTCGCTCGGAGGGAGGAATGCTGTATAGAATTACGACACCCGCGAGTCGAGTGCCCGCCCCTTTTCGGAGATGTTCCTTAAGCCCCCGCGAGCACCAGGACTGGGTGCTACAGGCAAGAGGTGAGCAAGTGGAGGAATCCTAAACAATGGTGCTCGTCAGTAGGTCGAGGGATCATGGCCATAGCAGGTAGATCATCAGGTCGGGAACATTTCTTCGGCATCAATGTCCTCTTATGTGTCTAGGCTTGAATTACCATCACGCTGTTGCTTGTCTAAATGGAGAAGCAAACATGACAGGGCTATCACTTTAGAATATTGAATACTGGTCATAGCACCGAAGGAACAGCCGAGGGGCTCACCTGCTTTGAGTACTGAATGTGCTTGAGCGTTCGTCTAGAGCGTTGGTTTAGATCCGAACCGAACTCGGTAACATACCGCCGAAGCGCAGTTGGCGTCTGATTTCGAGGGCTGTTCCAGATCCCGGCCCAGTTCGGCAAGACACGCTGTAGAAGCGCAGTCGGTCTGCGTCGTCAGAGAACGTATTAAGGATCCTGAGCCCTGAAACCACCACTCTTTCCATTCACTTCAGTGTCTTCAACGGTGTAGATCTATCTAATGCAAAACTCAAAACGTTCGGAGCAAATGCCCCTATGGAGCCGCATAGGCTCGTCATAGAACACTGCTGTGATCGCGATCCGCCTGTGAAGGCTGGCTCCGTGGCACTGATCGTTAATTGTAGGGCGCGACCACGAAAATAATGTTGTGTCGCTTTAGCTTTACTGGGGCTTGCCAACTGCATTCCAGCACCAACTGAGGAGCGAAACCCGAGAGGGGTGAAGCCCTCGTCAAAGTGCGGTGATTGACTCTCGGATTGATTGCTAAGCTTGCAACGAGCTGAGCATGATGTGTGAGTGATATTACTGCTGAGATGCAGCGCTATTGGACGATGGAGGCGCCACCGTCCGTTGATCGAACTTTGGCTGCCCCACGCGTGGAGGGCCACTGGCAGTGACCCCTCCATTCACTCCAGTGGAGGCCCCAGCGGCCAGAGTAGAGTTTGGGGGGCTTGTGCAGTTGCCGACCAGCGCTGCCTGCGGCGGTTGGAAGTTGTCGGAACGAGGGGGGAACCCTGCAGCAGTCGTGGGTGGGGGCTGCGTGCGGCGGTCCAGGACGGTGGCCCACTGCTCGCTCACTGACTCCATCGACTGCAGAAAACCCTCAAAGACTCATCCACTTGCATTTCCCTTCCTTCCATCCACCATCACTAGCAATCGTCAACCGTGCTCTCTTGCTTCGACTTTCACGAATACACTGGCTTGACTTGACCCAAACAACAACACCACGAAGTTTGTACTGCCGCGCTCGCCTCTCCGGCCTTCTCGATCTGTACCCCGCCGCGACCGGCCTTTGTCTCGCCTCCGATCGCTTCCGGCCACGGCCGCTCGCCCGACGGCATCACCACTCGCGACTTCTCGCAGTCTCAGATTCTTGCATCGTCAATCTGCGTACTGAAGCAGTTTGATACTTCCGCCCAGCGAGGCACCGAAAATCAAAATGTCGACCTACAACGGCCGTCGCGCACCCAACGTGTCGCACCTCCTCCAGGATCTCAACACCGTCAACGCCCACGACGCTGCGACCGAGGAGAACTTCAACATGGAGGATGATCTTGAGCTGTTCACCAACACTCAATTCTACGACTTCGACTCTGGTCAGCAGACTGATTTCCAGGCCCAGCCTGTCAAGGCGGCCCTCAACACCGTTGCGGCTACGGCCAACAACGCCACCGAGAATGTCACCACCGCGCCTCCTTCCGCCATTGGTGATATGCCAAACCTGGATTTCGCTATGACTGGTAAGTCTCCAAGAACTTTTTGGATTCCTTTTGCGCTCCAATCCTATCTACAACCTGCGAAGTTCGGCGGCTTGTGCAACCGGACTGTCTTACAAAGCACATGTCACGTTGTGCTACATCGCAACGACATCGACCCTCTTCACAACCTCCTCACTTCACTTCTCTTGTTTTACGAACGAACCCCCACCCCAATACTACCACAAATGCATTACCGTGCATTACCGAGTCAAACGCACTTTCCGAACAAGTGTTCTGTGCGCCTTTGGCTCGACAAAGCCTTGCATCGCGGAAAAGTGGGGCGAACTCCATTCTACCCAATGAGGCTTACCAATCGAGCGATGGTGCAATATCTCGTGATTTGGCGTCGATTGCGCCATCGCGCGACCCCACGCTACATTACTACTACACGCATCATGTATGGCGCCTGCGACCATAGCCAGAATGACTCGGCTTGGCGGAGGAACTGCCCTGATATCCCTGGCCTTGATGGTGCTTCACAGCATCAGCTTGTTATTCTTTTCAATTGCCTCATCACTACTTGCTTCACCTGATTCTTTCCTTAATGGCTTCCAGCCATCAGCCTTACGGTGCAGATTGGCTAACGAATAATGGCAGGCGACTTCGCCTTCACAGACTTTGCCAACCCTTACCCAGCTTTCCCTGAAGGCCCACAGAGCTACCCTCTCCAGCCTAACCACGGTTCAGTCTACGGCACACCCGCCGCTACCTCTCCCAACCAGTTCCCCCAGCATGCTAGTCAGGCCGCTACTCCCAAGGCCCCTACGCCGAGCTCCAACCGCCCTCTGAACATGGAGGAGGCTTCTCGCCACGCCGCGGAGGAGGACAAGAGGAGGAGGAACACCGCCGCCAGCGCCCGCTTCCGCGTGAAGAAGAAGCAGCGTGAGCAGGCCCTCGAGAAGTCTGCCAAGGAGATGAACGACAAAGTTTCAAACTTGGAGAGCAAGGTTTCTCAGCTCGAGACCGAGAACAAGTGGCTCAAGAACCTTCTTGTGGATAAGAACGAAGGCAATGGAGAGATTGCTACTCTCTGGAAGGAGTTCACACAGCACGCCGCTGAGCGCCAAAAGAAGGCATCCGCGGGCAAGGCCGATCGATGATCCTAGTGGTTTGCCTCAGGGCAATCGCTTAATCAATGTTTAATGAGCGGCCTGCAAGACCAGTTGCAACACATTTCAACTTGGTCTTGCCTGACTTGGCGGAGGCGTTCGGATTCTTGTTTTCATCAGCACGCTGTACGTGTCGAGCCTTGGCTGAGAGGCTGAGCTGTGGGACAACCCGGTTGCAGGTTGGCAGTTTTCGGGGTACAAAGGAGATGCAATATATATCAAATGGAGAGGACACGATTAGATGAAGGGGAAGCGTGGAGTGAGATGGCGTCTTGGAGAATTGCATCGCCGGCTCTACGGAGCTTGTAAGACGTGCAAACAATCGGTGATGGCTGTGTGGATGCTAGACACCTTGATTTACAATGTTTTGAAATTCAAATGTTCAAATATCCCTTCTCAGGCATGTTCATTGCGCTTTGCTACTCGAATCGTGACCTTCCGCCTTCTCTGCCTCTTTCAGAGCAGTTAAGCGCTGCTTGTTCCTCTTGCCCAGTATTCTCACTGTGTTTTCCTTCTCAATTTCAGTCATCTTGGCCCAGTTTGTGACACGAGAGACGGTCCCATCCTTGTTCACCACAACAGGTCCCAGCGCATCTAGACTAACAGTGCCGCCACCGCCGCTAATGTCAAGAACAGGGGCAGAAGCACCGTCGCCTGGGGCGGGAAGAGAATCGATTGGCTTATTGCCGGTCCCTGGCTGCTCCGATCCGTTGTCTTTGCCGTCGGACATGGTTCTTCTGGTGGTAGTGGTGTGCAAGAGGCTGTGGCGAGCTGTAGCTAGCTGTTTGTGGGCGAGTGTAGGGGCGAACCTCAGGCGGGGGAGCATGGCGTGATTCAGGGTCTTGGTGGTGATATCGTGGGGGGTTGGGAGGAAATTTACAGAGGTTAGGTGTGGAAGGGGAGGTGAGGTTATGTGAGGATCCTGGCTGGGTTGGCGGTAGATGTGGATCCTGGCTGGACGGGCCAGTGGTTCATGTGAGACCCTGCGTGGACGGGAAACAATGCTGCATTGAGTCAGATCGATGTTTAAGTAGAAGGAATGACCCAATGAGACTTCTGGATAGCTCAGCATGAGTTGACCAATAATCTTGCGGCTTGTTGTCCGTTGTTCACCGAAATCAATGTTCGAGGTTGTCACGATGCATCGGATGAGACAGGTCGGGTTACCCTAGAGCACTTCGATCCCAACAACTGAACGCCTTCCCTGGCGGCGATTGGATTGAGTTTATCAAATGACAGGATGTTTCCCAGGTTCTTTCGGACACAGGAAGTCCGACATCGCTCTTTCGGGGCCGGTTTCTCTTGTCGGGCGTCCTAACGTTGTATGAGCATATGGTCGCTGAATAATGCTTGTCTACGTCGGCCAATAAGCCGACGTCACTTTACTTAAGAGGATCATGCGAACTACGTAGTTGTTGCTTACATCTGACCTTGGCACGGAAGTGCAACGACATCAGGAGGAGGATGTTATATAGACTGTCCAATTCAAATACCTGGCTAATACTGTGGAAGTGTAGACCAACTCGCGCCATCTCCTTCCTATCGCAAGGATAGCCACTTGAAGTGCTAGCCAACACTGCAAAGACTTAGGACCCAATCATAGACTCAAGGAATATGGAGCAATTCGAGTTTCACCCGGCAACGGGCGACCGCTCTTGGTCCAACATGGAACCTGGCATCGACGAGCTCGTGCTCAACCACGATCCAGCCACAGGCCGTCGCACAACTCTGCAACGTTGGCAACCTGGCGCTGTGAACACACCTTCCAGAGTCTTCACGCACGATTACGTTGAGGAGATCTACCTCGCCGAAGGAGACTTGACAGATACGCGGCTGGGACAGGGGTGGGAGAAGGGCGCTTATGCATATCGCAAACCGGGGATGGAGCATGGGCCGTTCAAGAGCGAGAAGGGGTGTTTGATGTTCATTGTGTGTATACCAGTCGAGGGCGGGCAGGAGACGAAGAAAGGCTGATGTGGATGTCGACTCGGGAGATAGTCAGGCATCAGCGCACTGATGAGCGCCCCGTCAACTCGTTGATAGTATTCAATTGTTTCTGATCAAGCTATCTTATGCAATTATGCCATAACTCAAATGCACATACTCATCACCTTGGCTTTCCTCTACGAAGAAGCGGACTTCTTGTACCTAGCACATATCATGTCAGCACATCACGTCCTGTGCGCAGTTGTGTTTCGGCAGATCGGCAGAGTACTTACTTGTTAACAACCCTCTCAATACCGTCAAGACCCATCTTCAGCACGTCCCAACGAGGACCATACGAGAAACGGACGAAATGGTGGCAAGGGCTGTCGAACAGATCACGACGACGCGAGGGGTTCAGATCGAAGAAGATACCCGGAACGACGATGACCTTCTCCTCGAGACAGGCCTGGAAGAAGTTGAGACCGTCGGCAATTGGGCCAGGCAGACCCTCGAGATTGAGCCAGCTGAGAGGTGAATGTATTAGTATGAATCCTGGTGTTGGCTGAGCTTGGAGAGGATGCTTACAGGTAGAAGGTGGAATCGGGGACGTATTTGATGACGAAACCCATCTCGCGGAGGCGGCGAACGACGAAGTCACGCTTGTCCTGTGAAACTGTAAGGTCTATGTTCAGGACACTGAAGGGGGACAACATACGCGGAAGTGCTTTTGGAGGTGGACCATCTCAGTGTGGACGAGGGTAGGTTCCAGCATAGGAACAGCAGCCTCCTGGAAAGCGTGCGAAGCACCTCCATCGAGGTAGCTACCACATGAACCGATACTACGCCAGTGTCAGTCTTCTGCTTCGTCAGGATCAGGTGTCCAAGCCAACTCACGCAGAGATGTACTCCTTCGGGCCAATGATCCATGCGATTCTCCATCCCGGCAATCTGAAGCGCTTGGTCAAACCATCAATGATGAGCACATCATCCTCATCGACATCCTCGACGTTCTCGGCGGCGGAGATGGTGGTGCCGTCGCAGTTGCTGGTGTAATTGTAGCCAGAATAGAACTCGTCGCTGATGAAGGTGGCGCGGCCACGGCAGATGTCCTGGATCTCGGCGAGTTCTGGGTTGGCGACGACGCGGCCGGTGGGGTTGCGAGGGTTTGAGGTGAGGATGACGGATGTACCACGGGCGATCTCTTCGGCGATTTTATCCTGAGAGCGATCTGTCAGTTTCCTGGAAATCCTCTTGAGAGGGTTCGGGCGGGACTGTGTCATACGGCGGTGATGGTGTAGCCATCTAAGTGGAATATTAGCGATCTCATATCTTGAAGCAAAAAAGGATGATTTGCTTTACGCACCTTCTTCAGAAAGCGGAACTGGAACAGCAGCGAACTATGCATCATGTCAATATTTGAGTTGAAAATGCCGAGCAGAAAGAGGGCCGTACGTTCTTGAACAGACTCAACATCTCGTTGTAAGCTGTGTAATCGGGCAGGAAGAAGCTGAGGTACTAGTTGGCTCGTTAGTGAACGTCCACAGACATGACATGCGACGTAAAATACCGAGTTTCCGAGAACAGCAGCAATACGGATCAGGCCAGCACGACCACCAGGCACAATAGCAACGTTCTCCCAGGTATACAACGAATCCTTGCCCTTGCGGTGCATCTCATTGTACAAGTTCGCAACAGCCTCCCTCAGCGGCCGGATACCAGCTGTGGGTCCATACTCGCGGGCAGCAACGGACAAAGAGATAGACTCAGGGCGCTTGAAGCAGCCCTCGATGTCATCTTCGACCTCAGGGGCACCCTGGCCCAGGTTGGCCCAGGATTCGGGGTCCTCGAGGAAGCCGTACTCGGAGGCACGCTCAGTGCACCAGATGACACCGGTGGAGGAACGAGATGCATCGAGGCCGGCGTGGGGCATGTGGCCCTCATGAGCGGTACGGAACTGGCGATGGACCTTGGATTGGAATTCTTGGGCTGCGCGATGTTAGTCACATTGTACTGAGTATGTGTATGTGTATGAATGAGGACGATGTTGGAAGCTAGGCGGCAGAGGGAGGAAGTAATGAGAAGAGCCAATTGTGAATACATCTTAATGTCATTTCGCCGTGAGATGTTGCATTTTCCAATTAATCATGGGCAGCCGGCTCTCGACAGATGCTTTGAGGCTCTGAGTCGATGTCCTCACACTCATTCGATGTATAAGTGGAGGTGGGGACTTGGGGTCGCGATGAGGGGCAGAGCTTGGTGGAGGGGTTGAAGGAGAACTTGGCAATTGAGGTTATGTAGTTGACTTGTGCCTCGACACAGCACTTCAATCCATCGCAAGAACTGGGAGTGAAGAATAGATCAAACAAGAACTGACCATTGACGTTCTGCTCGTGGCCACCAGCGCTCATCCGTCTGGGAATGACGGGCTTGGGCACACCGGTGTGGCGGTTGATGGAGAACTTGCGTCCGCTGAACATGATGGGCGATGGTTCGTGATCTTTTCTGAAGGCGATAAATATATTCGAGAGCTGAGCTGAGTTCGATCTGAACAGCCAGATGAGACTTGAGGATGATTAAAGTCCTCGTTGTCAAAGATGAAGAGACGGTTTAGTTCACCGATAGAAGAGTCGTCGGTGAAGGAAATGAGAATATCGCCAACAAGGGAAAAAACGGAGAGAAGTTTTAGCGCGTTGGGACACCCGTCGTGCAGGACGCAGGCACTGGGCAAGCTCGCTGTCTTTTACGTACGTGGACTCTTTTAGTGAGGGGCGTCCTGGCGGTGGGAACCTCCGAATTAATTGGAGTGAGTTTTGGCGAGTCAAGGAGTGAAACGGCGTACCGGGGGTTTTGCGACGAAGGAAAAGGGAGAAGGGGGATGATACGAAGTCGGAACAGACGGCACTGTGTGTTGCGGTGTGTGAACGGATGATTAGGCCGCTGTGAGGTATTTGACTTTGTGTGATGCGCGTCTCGTTACACAGGCTATATCGATGGAAAGAAATCTACGATGCACGGAGATCTGTACGCAGTGACGGAATGAAGCTGTCGTGGGCAGGCGGGGTAGCTTCGATAGTACTAACGAGTCGTGCTCAGGGCCATCATTCCATGCTGCCACGTAGAGCAGACGAGAGAAGCGAAGGAGTTGATGGCTTTCGGCGAGGCCGCGACGGACACGTGGGGACGAGGATGGGAGGAAGAAGCACAGAGAGGGATCCGAATGACGATATCGTGCATTTGGGCGTATGCAGGACGCTCCTGAAGACTCCAAATGGCGGCAGTCGTTTGGGCAGCGGTAGCAGCTATCACTGTACTCGCTCATTGAGGTCAGGCCTAGACCACACGACCGACCAGGAACTGTTGGACTCTGATACAGCATCTCGTACTTTCGGAAAAACGCGGACTAAATAACAGTCCATAAAGCTCAGGATGAAACCGGCTGAAGTTTTGTCATGGGAATGCGCGAGTATCAAAGAAGTGATCAAAGCAACACTGCTTACCGATGTTTTGTTAAGGTATGTTTGTTTATGGTACCACTGTAGCCTGGACCCTGCCTAAACCCGTGGCTGCCTCCCGAGTCCCAATCTGCCTTTAAATGCGCCCGTGCTCCTGCCTCTCGAACACAGCCGTTAGACTTCAGACACGAGCTTAAATGATGGACGTGTACATTCCAGAACACCTTGTCGCCCCAGATGACGTTCCAGAATTTGAATTTGACATAATGCTTCGCCCAATTTCGGTTCCAAGCAAAGAGCCTCGCCGGAGACCTCGCCTTCACTGGTGGTCACGTGTGGGGCACAGCACGGCTGTGTGGTGGCTTGAGGCTGCTCAGCCACTCAGTTCTCGCAGTTGGTCCCCTTTGAGATCTGGCAGCCTGAACCTTGTCCTGCCGGCAACACATGCACATTACACCAGATCGCCCTTGATCTACTTTGTTCCATGTGGAGAGTCCCTTTGCTTGGGGCCGCAAGGCTGAGAGAGATGCGCAGTCACAGCCTTTGGTATATTCCAAACCTTTGTGTAGGTAGCTTCTACAATTGTATAAAGAATGTGCGAATGTGCACTTTGCTTGTTCCCTTTCGTGACTTCAGACCAAGAACCAACAAGTCACACACTGCCTGTTCATTGACGTGACGCACACACAACCCCAAACAGAAAGACATCTATCATCTGTTTGCATCACTTGGCGACATCAAACCAACAAATCCGTTTGATTCACAACTACATTTAAGAAGGCACGACCTCGACTACCTGCCTCTCCCAGATCCCTTTCAGCAAACAAACCGAACTTCCTCCAGACAACTTGAAACACACACAGACTTAAAATACCACAGAAAACTTCACCAGAACAGAACATCATTATGGGCCGATCATTCTTAGGAAGCGTCAAAGACAAGCTGTCTCGTACGCCATCTACAGACAAGCCACTTCCCAGATCACCAACCTCTGCCTCGAATCCTCTTCCACCACTACCTGCTGGCAACTTATCAGTACGCTATTCAGCACCATCACCATCACCAAATGGTAAGTCCTCCTCTCGAGGTGATCCACCGAGATCTTCACAAGACCAGGTAAACACTAACACAACTCGAACAGCCAATGATCTTCCTCCTCCATACTCCCCTACCACAGCTGGCGCAGGAGCCGCAGCACGCCCAGTATCAACGGCACACACTCAAGATACAAACCCCTACGCCTTCCTCGCCAACTATGATACAATCTTCTTGATCGATGATTCATTGTCCATGTCTGCTCCTGGCCGCTGGCGCGAAGCTGAGAAAGCACTGCGTGCAATCACACCGATCTGCACATCACATGACAGCGATGGTGTAGACATTTACTTCCTCAACCACCGTCCTGCCACTACTAGAGGCGCATCTGCGCCTGAGGGCAAGGCCGAGGGCGGCTACTACGGCATCACTTCCGCATCTGACGTCGGCACCATCTTTAGCAACGCACGTCCTTCCGGCGCAACGCCAACTGGCCAACGTCTCCGTCAAATCATGAAGCCATACATCGCCAGCCTCGAGCGCGCCTCAGACCCAGACGATGTCAAGCCAATCAACATCATCGTCATCACCGATGGTCGTGCCACCGACGAGCCCGAAGAGGTTCTTGTCAACGCAGCAGCCAGACTAGATCGTCTCGACGCCGCACCCTCGCAAGTCGGTGTGCAATTCTTCCAGATTGGGGATGATCCGGATGCTGCTGAGGCACTGAGGTATCTTGACGATGATCTTAAGAGCAGAGGGGTGAGGGACATGGTCGACACTTGCACTTGGAAAGATACCAAGGCTCAGTCTAGAGGACGATCGACCTTGACTTCAGATGTCATCTTGAAGGTTGTCTTGGGTGCCGTTTTGAGAAGGCTCGATAATCAGCCAGCAGGCGGACGCAGGCACTAATCTGCTGATTTCGACCATGAACCTTCGTTTTGCACCGGATGTTTAAACTTAGCAAGGCGTTGAGGCACTAAGGAGTGAACAACTTCGTTTCCACACGTTCTCATTTTAGAATGGCCGGGTGGCCAAGAAACCAGCAGATGCTGCTGCAGTAATCATAGATTCCCCAATAGACACACGACAGTTTTTGCAAATTTCTCGATTTCGTTTACTGTACCAGATCTAAATTCACTCCAAGAAGCCACGATACCGTTCCTCGTTATTTCATCATCAGAAAAGCTCCAAATGTCTACCACTCCAAAACTGAATCACTCGACCCCTCCGTCTTTCTTCTCCATTCGAACGAGAGTCTGTCTTCCAGATGTCACTTCCCCTTTTTTGCCGGTCCTCCCTTTTGTTCAGATACTGCGACTGTGTGTCTGAGAGCGGCACTGTTGCGGCGTGTGCGGTGTAAAAAAAAGTGTCCGTAAGAGGCCAAGGACAGCAATAGACCAAGGCGTAGGCCAAGAGAGATGCAACCAAAAGGAGCGTGTAAAGTGGTGAAAGACGGGGACATCAGGGCCCTTGGAGATCATGAGGACATAAAGCCCTATATTCCGAAAGGCCAAGTGTTGTTCCTCAACACCTTTTCCCCTCGCGTGTCAGGTCGAGAAAAAACTTATTTCCTCCTCTGCAAAGTGCTTTCCATAGAGCGCGGCCAGTAGTTGAGCCAGTCAGAAGAAGCGCCACTTGGCGGTCTATCAGAAAGGACCAGGAGCCAAAGCGCTGAAAGCTTGAAGACAAAATAAACGAAACGCCAAGACGAAGGGCAGCCCTTCTGCTGAGAAAATCCTCATGTATGTGTGCGCCCATAGCAAAGAATGCAAGAGTCATGCGAAAAGGAGGGATCCGACGACGATCGATGCCGACGTTCGGCAGTGACTGGTGATGCAAGTGATGTGGACGTGCCAAAGACCAGACCGGGCCATGATGAGCAGTGTCTCACTGCATGCAGACGACATCCGCCAGTGCAACAGAGTGAGCGGAAATGTTAGTGCCAGTATCGTTGCGACACGTGATGACCGGTGTAGTCACTAATGCAACACGCCAGTGCTTTGCCTGCAGTTCCATGGGATCCATGGTAGGCCAGATGGGAAGCATGCTTTGGCTCGAGAAGCGGCTGCCAATCTCGGGGAAGCGGAAGTCGAAGGTCAGACGGCTGGTAAGGATCTTGGAGGATAAATCCCAGGCGCACTCAGCAACGTTCTGCATGTCGGCAAAGGCCTCGTTCTGATGAACAAGCTTGTTCAAAAGAGGACCAATCATCTGCATCATGGAGCCAGTGATCTCTTCGTACTTTTGTTTGTAGAAGTCCGAGTCCTTGTCACGGTGTGACATGATGCGGTCGATGATGGCGGACTGGCGATCCAGCAGTGGCTGACGCACATGGGAAGCTTGACCTGTTGAAAGAGCGAAGTTAGTAAAGTGGTCATCATGATGCTGAAGCGATGGTATTGGGTTGTCCTTGACTTACCAGCAGTGGCTTCAAGCTCATCTTCCAGGCGCATAATGTCCATGTTGCTCTCGCGATCCGACCCAAGCCAGGCAGATGGGATCCAGACCCGATTCACGACATAGTCGATGACGACGCGAGTGACGAGGCAAGACTTCGAGCTCTCCTCCTTCAGGTGAAAGTCAAGATAAGAGGTAGCCTCGGCCTCGGACAGCGGGTCGTAGGTTTGAAGGAGGCTGGGCCACAAGGGCGTTCGACCCATCTGCACCAGGCTCGAGTAGTCGGGCATGCTCGCATGCTTCTCGACAAAGCTGCGAATTTTGCCATAGAAATCCATCATCTGGGCGTTCCAAGCTTGGACGGATGCTTCTGTCAAGTGAATCAGAGGGGCGGGTGGTTGCTGCTGCTGTGAAAGCGAATAGTCTTGCATCGAGTTCTGACCGCCGTTGGAGCCGGTATTGGCACGGTAGCGATTATTGCGTTGCGGAGTGACAGGATAAGGACCCTGTGACTGATCTCGACCGCCGTAGGAGAAAGAGCTACCTGAGCGGCTATTGCCACTCGTGTCATTGGAGCCGTACGGACTGGCATTGAAGTCAGGAACCGCATTGCGATACCTTCCACTGCCGCGCTGGTAGCCCTGTCGAGCTGGTGGACGACCGAAGCCGGAGGGAGGTTGAGACTGGCTCTGACTCTGGCTGAAGGAAGACACGCGTGGCTGCTGGGAACTCCATGGAGCCTGCAAGCGACGGTCCTGGTTGACAGTAGAACCTGGTCGCTGGAAGCCGACTGCCATACTTGACCACCGGTTAGAACTAGCGGTAGGAGGACGAACAGGAGGCTGGAACCCTCGGTTGTTCTGAGGAGAGCCCACAGAACCTTCCCAGTCATGCAAGCCAACGCCACCACTTCCACCGTTCTCACGTGGTGAAGGAGGCTCAAGGAGGCCAGTGTCCAGTCGAAGCGACGCCAAAGCCTTGGAAGTGACCTCTTGTGTCTTCTCCGAGCCAGCGAGGCTCTCGATCGCACGAGCCACGAGCGCTGGATCAGAGTTCTTCTGCACCCAGAGTGAACGTCGATTGTTCACTTGATCCTCAAGATGCTTGATTGTATCCTCGAGAGTCTGTCACAGGACATGTTAGAAATTCATACTTCCATAGGATCGGTTGACCTACCTTGACCAGAGCATCGCGGGGAGAAGCACTACCACCCTCCATGGAGGTGCTCTCCTTGGGACTGCCGCTTTTCTTCAGGGTCTTGAACTCGGCGCTCAACTTGGTCAAGTCCTCCATGATCTTTCTGACCTCATCTTCCGCCAGCTCCCGTTTCTGGGTCTCAGCTTCGCGCTCGGCGCAAAGATCTGAGATCTTGCCAGTCTTGTCATCGACCTCAGCCGACAGGAGCTTCTCTTGGATCGTCAAACGAACATTTGTGCGTTTTGCATCCTCGAGATCGAGCTCAAGGTTGGCAATGGCATTGACGAGCTGGCTTGTCTCCGTGCTCATGGTCTGACTAACTTTCTGCAGGGCAGAGCCAACCTCTTCAGCCTCGTTACTGCCGACGCCGGGCATGCGACGGAGTGACGTGTGCAGATTGTGCAGGATCTGCTGGGCCTCCCGACACTTCTCAAAAGCGGGCTATGTTTCCCTTTCGTGAGCTCTTCATGGTTCAAAAAATCAAAAGCAGTCAATGCTAGTAACGATGGGTCAGTGAACTTACGTGCTTGCTGGTCATCTGCTTCACTCTCTCGTTACGAGCAGCACCCACGAGAGGGGTGGAGAAGTCGACCGACAGCATCACTCCTTGAGATTTGCCCTCGTCCTCGTCAACAGTTGAGGAAGGTGTGGTCGAGGTGGGAGAGTCCTGGGAAGAATTGATGGGAGTGATCTGTCGTCGAGACCAGGGCATGATCTTCGGCGCGCAGGGCTCGTGACGAAAGTTGTGGTGAGAGCGGAGATCAACCCCAAGCTCAAACGGACGAAGAAAGAGCCCAGCCGTGATACCACGCAAGGCAGATGTTCCCGGATTGCGAACACAAGTGCTGCGCTGCGGACTTGGAGAAAGGAAAACAGGCGACGCCTGAGCTGCACGCGTCTTGGATCAGCCAAGATTCAACGTCAAGTTTCCTGAGATCATGACGATTCTGGAGTGAAGGATGATGACGAGAGGCAACTTACGGGACCAAAGAAGTGAAGCGCGCTTCCAAAGCTCAACGAGAAGGTCCCAGATGCGACGACCACTCAAGCTCCCCAAGGTAACGCGTAAAGCCTCAAGAAGCCTTTTGAGAAAGATGAGCATGAAGGTTCCAAACGGATAGCTCGAAGATGCTGGGAAACAAGACGAGGGAAAACAAAAAAAGTTGAGAAGCACGAAGAAGGAAACGAGAAGGTGTGGACTGGTGAACGCGGATGAGGAGGTGGGAGCAGGCTGCAGTGTGGTGTTGATGCAGCGAGTGGTAGGAGTGTCAGGGACAGGTGAAGGCGGGCGGCGAGATCAGATGGAAAAAAGGAGGCGGGAAGGCAATGTAAGCCGCCCGAAACAAAGGCCCGTAGCGGCTTATCAAAAAGTTCGAATAAGTCATTCAGATCGAATTGTTCCTGATGTTCTATTGTACTATCAGTCTCATCGTTTCAGGTCATGAGCATTCATACTATGTTGCATGGTTAGCATGTTCAACTCATCAGCACATCGATCTTGAAGCAAGACACAGGAGAAATGGCACATCGCAATGCATCTGAGGCAACACAGGACCCGATACTGCAGAATCTCGTGCCCGCACACTTTCTTCCGCCTCCGGCAGCCTGCGTCAGATACGGCAGCATCCTCGGCGGTCCACGACGGAAAGCCGCAGTGCAGCAAACAAAACAAGCCCCTAAGGGCTGAAGTCCCCGCCGCGGCCGGTTCCGTACGTGCTCGCACTGTGCAAGCCGAATCCTTGTGCCGAATGTGGCAGTTTCTTTTGGGGGGTTATTAGTGTTCTTTTTCAGGGCTTCCACGTCATGACTGATGGAGGTGCGGTGGCTGGGCTGGTGGCATATCTTCCCAGCTGTCTCGGACGGCTGTTGCGGCCGTCGAGGGGCACAATAACAAATCGATTTGGTGTGGTCGTTGAGGGTGACTGGCGAGGCCTGATGAATCATACTGATTGACCCGGCGGAAGAGCTGTGCTTCGGTCGATCCCGATGAAGCACAGATCTGCTAGAGCATGGCCAGCACCTGCGCTTCATATCTGTCACACGGCATTTTATACCCAAACTAAAGCCACTCGCATTGTTTGCCATCACGATCCGGCCCAAGAGCGTGCGCTCTTCGCAGATCGCCCAGGGCAAGGTGTGGTCTTTGAGATTCCAACTGCACTGCTGCTACATTCTCAGCACATGAGATCACGAGTTTCGACCAGGCTCACGCGCAATTGGGGAATTGGAGATACTTGTTTTCTTCTTGTTTGAGGTCTGTATGTAAATGAACGGTAAAATGGATTGCTAACGGGCACCTAAACAAAGATGAGGTAAATTCAAGACTCCAAACAGGACAGTACTTGTGCATACGAAACGCGGTAGCGAAGTCATTGCTCGTCATCCTAGGGTACAGTAATCAGCAACGGAGCCTGCAACCAGGTTTGCGCGGAACCTTGTGTGCGATGCGAAATCAGAATGTTTCTCGGAGAGCATCTGTTGCACCCTGTGCAAGGACTAAGGTCGATCTTCGTTATCCTTGCCAGGTGGACTGCATACTGGCGAAGAGGGTACAGTCTGATTCGTCGTTGGAATTGGACTCGTTGCTGCGCGAGATGTCAGGCGCGTGCGAATCGAAGACCTATGTGTCTGTATGACCATTGAGTCTTAGTCATGTCCACAATCCCAAGTGGGCTCTGAGGCACTGCTAACCTGTGAGGGTTTCCTAAATGCGCAGTTTCGATGGCCAGAATTAGCTTCAGATTGCCCGAGAGCGGGAGAAGAGACTGCTGTAGACGGCGTCAACAACCGGGGCAGCGTCGATCATGCGCCCACCGAAGTAGCGTCCGTTCAGTCCCTTGATAGCGTTCTCGCCACCTTGGACCTTGTCGAATTTCAGATAAATGTCACCCTTCGAGTTCGGGTCGACGGAGATGTGGACCACATGGCCGTACTTGTCCTCGGCTTCCTGTCGGACGTCATCTTCAAGCTCTTTAACCCAGTTCTCGCCTTCCTCCCTGTTCAGATGTTAGCATTTGTTTTCGCATGGGCAGTGGAGGTATTGACTTGCTCTTCAGGATCGAACATGTTGTGCAAGATAACACAGCGACTAGCCATGTTAACATTGTTTAGCGGTAAGGGCTTGGTCTCTGTGCGCGGCTTCATGACTTGACGCTCTTCGGTACCGTTGGTTGCGCTCTCATCAGTTCTGGCAAGTTTTCTCATCAGAGCATCGCGACTATAGTTGTTAAAGTTGACTCCGGCAACATCCGTATCATCAAGAGCGCTGGCACCACCTGTTTTCTCGCTGTCGCGACCGCCGGCACGGTCGAAGTTTGACGACTGGCCTCCACGGCCACCAGAGCCGGAGAAAGCAGAGCCCTGGAAGTTTGAGGGTTGATTCTGTCCCGAGAATCTCTGTAGCAAGTTGGCAGTGCTTTCAGGGGTGAACTTATCATTTCCGAGTCCAACGCGGATCGGACGACCGGCTAGATCAAAGCCGTTCATCTTCTCTAGCGCCTCTCGTGCTTGTCCAGCGTCGCGGAATCTGTAGTTTATGGTTAGCTTGATGTTCAACGCGAATGAAGGGTTGGGTCGAGAACATACTGAACAAAGCCGTAACCACGGCTACGACCCGTGTCGTCCTTTTGGAGTTGGGCAAATTCAAGCTCGCCAAAGGGCTCGAAGACCGCCTGAAGGTCCTGCTCGGTGACGTTGAAGTGAATGTTGCCAACATAAAGGCGGTGGAAAGGAATAGAGTTGGGGTGGCCACCGGAACCTTCAGGGTTCCGAGCCTGTCGGTTCTTCTCAGCTTCGGTCAGCTGGACGATCACCGGAATACCTAAGAGCTTCTGGCCGGTAAGTTGCAAGGCTGCGGTGACGGATGCCTCCTCTTTGAACTCAACATAACCGACACTAGGATAGGTCAGCAATCCACCTGAATTGTCTTATGAGAAGCGATGAGGACTTACCCTTTCGATCTCTGACTGATGCGATCCTTGACGATCTGTGCCTCGTTGACAGGACCAACTTTCTCAAAGAAGGCCTTCAGCTCACGAGTTCGCAGACGGGCTGCAAGCTGCTGCACGAAAACGGTACGGCTATCCCGTTCGTCTTCCGTAGGCTGCGCCGGGCCATCTGGCTTCGAGTCCCGCCTGTCCTCGTACCGTCCACGGCCATGATCGCGATCGCGTCGCTCTCTACGGTCATGATCCTCGCGTCGGTGACGGTACGGGGAGCGAGACCGAGAACGTCCACCTCGCCCACCACGGTAGTAGTCACCATCTCTGTGACGGCGTGAGCGGTGTCGGTCATCATCGCGGCTGCGGCTTCTACGCCTACTCTTGTGGCTGCCTGTGTCGCTTCGTGGCGTGCCTACGTCTGGGGTCTCACGTCTGCTTCTGGTGGCGCTTCCATCTCTCCTGTCGCGGCGCCGGCGGTCGGAATCCCTATCGCGGTTACGGCTACCATCGCGGGCGCGGTCTCGGTCTCGTCGATCGTCTTTTGAACGATCGTCGTTGGGGGTGTCAGGCTGGGACTCCGCCAGGCCCTTAGCCGTGGAGTCCAGCAGGGCTTCCACGTCAAGCGTTGACATTTTAAATCCTGATTCTGTGAAATGTCGATGGGGTCGAGTGCGTGCAAGTATTGACAGAAACTGTGATGAATTTAGGGATGCTGTGTCGTTGATGAAATTTCAGGTTGGGCGGAGTCTGTTTCGACACTGCCATCTTGGGATTCCGACCAGGCAGGCGCTATTGCCCCACTTGCTCGTTCGCAGCGAAGATTATGTCAGCACAAGCACACGATTCATGATCACCTTGAGCTCGAGCCCAACCAAACTCTGGGTGGTCTCGAAATACAAGAGTGGTATTAAGTGATATTAAAAGTAGCTACTCATGAGATGGAGACAGCTGAAGACCATAACAGGCATCACTTCTGTCGGTCGTACCTAGGTATTGTTTGAATGCCGAAATGCACCACATGTGGCCGAACCAATGAATACCACAACCAGACGCCTCCAAACTCCATTCATCGCGCATTATTATTAGTCTATACATTCTGCCCAAGCAAGAGCAATATTCCAACAGCCTGGCAAGAAAGAGTCCTTAGACAGTCTTGACGACGGGCCCGGGCAGAGTGGTGCCAAACAGGTTGTCCCAGAACTTGCTGGTGATGCCGAAGCCAAGCTCGTAGTCGAGAAAGTGATGCGCCAAGTGGTAACGCTTGAGCTCCTTGTACCACAGAGGCAGGTTCTGGTGGTGAAGGAAGTAATGGGTCATGTCGTAGAGAATGTAGCCGAAGATGCCTCCGGAGTACACGGCAGTGGCCACGAACCAGTCCCAGTAGAAGACAGCATGTGCGAGCTTCCAGAAAGGTGTAGCCAAGACAACGAACAGGGTCGGCGGCATGACGAGACGATATTTGTCCATTGGCAAGTAGTGGTGGATGCCGTGAAGGAGGAAATGAAGGGTGATGCCAACGCGGTTGTCAGGGATATAGCTGCAGGAATAGTCAGTTTCAAGTTCGGAAGGGCATATATGGACTGAGACTTACCCGTCGAGGTGGAATAGGAATCGGTGCAGCACATATTCGACCAACGACCACAGGAAGAAGCCAAAACCGAAGTAGCCGGCTGTGGTGACAGGACCAAGCTGGCCGACAGCGAGGTAAGTTCCATAAGTCACGGGTGGGAGCCAGATGGTAGGTATCATCCACCATGCGGTCTTAGTCAGAGGCTCAAGGAAGTTGCCAAACAACGGTGCAGAGGCACCGCCCTTGTAGTGGCGAGGTCGGTGAACTTGGTCGAGATAGAACTCCCTGCTGAAGCCGCCGAACCAGACTTGAGGGATGAGCGGACGGCTGAGGTCGAGGAACTTGTGCTTCTTGTAGTCCTGAGTAACATCGGTGTCTTTGCTCAGGTCCTCCTCGCACGACATACCCGTTCGTGGATGGACGAAGGGCTCCTTCGTCTCGTCGGATTCGGCGTGGCCGTTGGCGGTTCCGTTGCCGTTAACCGACTTCTCGTTTGTGACGAAACCAACGAGGCTGTCATCAAGGACATCGTAAGCAGCCTCGGAGTGAGTATGGGAGACGCCGTCCTTCAGGATGTCTTCGACATCCTTGCCACCGTATTCGAGGACCAGGTCGCCGCCACCCGGGTGATCATCAACGAACTCGGTGACATCGAAGACTTTAGTGCCGATGGTAACATAGCAGGACTTCTTGGTGTTGTGCGATTCGACCTCAGCACGGGTGAAAGTGGGAAGGGTACGAGCAGGCATCGTGGCTAATGTGTCGGAATATGCGGATAGGATCGAATCTGGCTGAAGGGCTCTTGTGTTGCAGTCGAGGTAACGGCGGACAACAAAACACGTGTCGGCGAAGTGCGAGAGAAAGCGCCAGTCGTGAAGAACGCAAGTCGTAGTAGAAAAGCAGTAGAAGTGTCCTCAAGGTGAAGGAAAGTAAGAGGGTCAGGAGGGGATGGAGGTTTAAAAGAGGGATCGACTAGGCACCACCACCGATGGAAATTTGGAGGATTATAGTAGAGCAACATGCGACAAGCACTTTTTCGCAGAAGCTCATTCCATGTCGGTCAGGGGCATTGGGAGGCCGCTCTAGCAGTGCTCCAGTACAAACGGGTAATAGATTTGTTAGGGGTGGCGCCACTGTGGGCTGTCGCCGAGGCCCACCGTGACTCTTGCTACGCCAAATGAGAGGCGCCGGATGCAACGGGAACTGACAATTTAGGGTGGTGTGATGCTGTACCATAGCCTATCTGTTTACACGACAACACATAATCATGTGCACTAGATTTTCTAGAGAATCTCACTGATTTACCTCGGAGTCAACCACCCGTGATTGCCAATGTCCTTTTCTGCGCTGAGGCTCTACTTGGACAGCGCCGTTACCCTAGATGGGTTGGACATATGCTCAACTTCCGCTTACATAAGGTAGGAATCCACATGCCATCGAGTCTGCCATCAGATAAATTATTCTCGAGCTAAGGCCCCCTGTCGCGTCTGAGATCGACCCTGCATGCGTGGCGTCGCGTCTATGGGTCCCCTTCAAAAGCCTACTGCCGGCAATCAGTTCGGGGACAGCTGATGGGCGTCGAGCCGAGTCCACGTAAGCCCGTGACATTGCATTTCGATCTCATGTCGTTCCGTGTGACTCTGGGAAAGCTCATTATTCTCAACGACCTTCTAATGTGTCTCAGCAAACCAGGGAACGCCTGAATGAAGCAAAGGCATCGAAGGCCAGGAGCCCCAGAATCGAGCATAGATCGATGGCTCGGTCGAGCCTGAATTGCGACGACAGCATATACTGGCGAGGTTTCAAGAACAACGCTACCTTGAGATTGCTCACGGACACATGGTACTCAAGCCAGGCGCATGGTCGAGTCCACGATCCCATCTGGACCTTCCCCAAGCTGCTGATACCCAGATGTAGCAAACAGCGGCGTGTTGAACCAAGTATCCGACCAATACAGAGAATCATCACGAGTCATGTCGTCCAAGAAGATGCAGTGATCCATGTCTGCTTCCCTGGCAGATGCAAAAGCAGTTCCGCCTTGGCAATCCATCGTAGGTGCATCTGCATCTGCATCGCCCGTGCTTGACTCCGAGGCTGATGTGGCAGCGAAGACTGGGTCGACCCTAAATTGATCCTCGACGTCTGAGGTTGGGACACGCAAGTCCGTGACGATCGCGAGGATGCGACGCGGGTTGAGCAGTCTCTCGTGGTCTCCATGGACGATAGCCTGGCCGGCCCTTGATCCAGCCACAGTCTCTCCAGTCCCGACGGCAGCGTTTGCGGCATGATGCAGGAGCCACCAATATTTCTTGCTAATCTGCCAATACTTGCCCATTTCTCGCAGACATGATAACAGGGTGTAAAAGTCTGGCGGGGGCTGTGATGACCTAGCTGCATGCATTGATGCCAGCAGGTACCGCGCAGCTGTCCATATTGACCAGGCAATGGGCCAGCCGACGCGATCGCCATACACACCGACGAAGGCGGCGGATATTTGGACGATAGCCTTAACGCCTTGTCTGCAAATAATCGAAGCGCTGTGCTGTGAGTCTGCAGTATGTGCGAGTAGTCCTTGATAGTTGGAGCACTCAACCAGGCCATTGAGATATATGGTTAGCGCGTGGCCGTATGCATGTAGCATAATGATTGGAGCCTGCATATCCCTCATACGCGCGTCTGAAGCCATCGAGTTGATTTGTCGAACAGAAGAGCCGTTATTTGTATCGCCTCCGATATCAATGGGTATTTGACACCACGATGGCAAGCCTTGGAGAAGGTTGTTGGCGCCTTCTGCGACATTGCTGCAAGACTCCAGCCACGCCGCAGCTTGAGCCTCATCGTGTCGGTCAAGCCCGATATGGGTCAGATACAGATCATGAAATGTGCGCGAGATGTCAAGTAGCTGCAGGAAATAGAGAAAGACTGCAGAAGGAGAATATACTGACGAGGACTTCGGCCTCGAACGGGTTCCAGCGCCTTCGGGAAAGTTGGTGTCCTGGTCACTCCATGCTGCCTCTCTGGTCTCTCGGAAAGGGCGCAGGATGTGCTCAGTCAATAACCCCGGTTGACTCGTGGTGATTGAGATGAGACAGTCCAGGGCGTATATACTCCAGAACAGCCTCGCATGTTGTATCGAGCTGGGTCGGTTTGCGGCAGTTCTCCCCGACGAAGAGGATCCTGGCGCACTTTGTCTTAGGATCTTGCCACTGGCAGTTCGCAGCTGAGCTGCCAGACGACAAACCACTGCAAGTCGACTCCAGGCTTGCGGGCCGTTCGTCATGCCTGATAGGTCGAGAGTCAGTATGGTCGCAGCCTCGAGACCTGCATACGATGGCTCCTCCGAAGTCTCAACAAAAATGCGCCGCTTGGTGTACTTCCAGAACGAGTCGCTCCGCGTGTTATCAAGTCGAGGGTCGAACAAAAATGGTATCGAGGCACCGAATATGGCGTAGTGAAGAAGGGCAGGTTCTTGGACCCCTGCCAGATCGTTCAAGACAAGTTGGGTATCGAGAAAAGGGAACCACGGATGAATATGGCGGAAGAACACTGAAGTTGAGGACACCACGAGATCTAAGGGCGGCCTTCGTTCTACCAAAGCGACAGTACGTGCGAAAGTGCCCTGAAAGACCCAATCACTTGGTTTCGATGGCATGTCTGGTTTCTCTTGACCCTCGCGGTTGCTATCGTGTGTTGAAGCTGGTGTCGGGCCCTGGTTAAGATTATGAGCATTGAAGTCATCTTGGGATATGTTTTCGTGCGACACTCTCCCGTCAATAGCACTTTCATGCTGGAGGCTATAGTTGGGGGCTCTCGTTGTCGGAAATGAGTGTTGCGAGCTGTTGCCCTGCAAATTCTGGACCACGCCCTCGAGCTCGCCTACAGTGGGAACACGACTTGTTAATACGCTACACTACGCTCAAGAGCCGGGTATGATCTAGTTTAGGAATCAAATCAGACTTACGAATGCGTGACTCGAGGACTTGACGATGACCTGCACTGAAGCCTGGGCGTCGACGGTTGCCATACTGGCAGGTGACTTGGGCACTGATGCACCTCTGACAAGATGGAAACCCACGGTCACAACGCGATTTCCGGCGTCTACATCGATCACATCTACAGTGAATGTGAGTCTCTGTTCAGTTTGTTGCAAGAGAGGATGAGATGGAGGTCTCGGGCCTAAAGCAGACTGTACTGACGATGAAGGCAAGCCTGATGTGGCACTTATAATAGGATCTCTTGAATCATCTGCAGCTTGTCCTGTATTTCATAAAGAAACATTGACCTGTTAGTCCCGAACAAAATGGAATATCAAAAGATGCGATTTGTATCTGAGCATACCGGCACTGGCAGATGCCCGAGACGTGGCGGGGCTTGTAGTTGACATTCTTGGACATCGATTGCGCACATGAGGCAGCTCTCGGCAAAGTTCCTCCGTATAGTCGAATGTTCGTTTGTCTACTGATGAAAATCACAAACAGGGATGTACGGCATGATACCTGTTGCTGGTACTTCGAAGTCGGAGGATGTTGGAGCGACGTTGTGGGGAAGAAGGAGAGTCTGGGGCAAGGCTGGGGGTAGTTCTACCAGACGCTACAGTAGCGCTCTCTCGGGGTATGTTCGTCCGGCACTACAATTCAGCTCCCGACCAGCAATGCTGGGTAAATGTCGCTTTTATCAGGTCGAGAGAAATTTGACTATTTGCCTTAGTAAGTAAGACTATTGAATGCTCGATTATGTTGGCTGGATCAATTGGGCAGTGTCTTGTTCAGCTTCGCCATTTACAACGCTATGCGCGCTCGCCCCTACCAGGCATGATTGCTTAAGACTCTCTCTTCAGGCGCTGTATATTATGCTTATAGACATCATGTGGTATGAAGTGAAGCGTATGCGCGCAGAGACATATAATGGTTCTTGTTTAATCCTCTCGCAAACAGGAGCTAGCCACGTCGCCGTTGATAGACCTCCCCAACTCAAGCACACGTCCACAAGCGCTCTGGATTGCGAGGCACTTTCCAAGTCTCTTTGCCCTGAATCTTCAACCTGGGGTCATCTAAAACACCCATGGGCTTGACATTATATCCCTCGATCCACCAGTCATGCTCCGTTCTCCATGCATTGGGTGCGAACCAGCGACTCACGCCATCGGGCAAATGGAGCGTACCGAATGCGTTCTCTCTGTTTCCGTAGCATGTGATTTGGAGCTCATATTCTTTGCCCGGCTCGAGAATTCCCAGATCAATGGTGTTTGGCTGTAATGCAATCACTCCCTTGCGCTCTCTATCGAGGTACACGGCGAGCACGGGTCCAGAGAAGTGCGGTACATGAACGACTGTGCGCTTTGCAGTTGAGTTCTCGGTAGTGAATGGACAAACGTATGTCAAATTGCCAGCGTAGAAGGGGAGGCCTTGCCTTGTCCAATCGCCAAAGTCGATGGTGGAAGTATCGAGTGACTCCAGGAGGCATGCCTTTCCTCTTACTCGAACAGTGAACTGTCCGAGCAAATACATCCTCTCGAGATTTGTCAACAACCCAAACGGCACAATGACATCTAGGATATGCTTTCCAGGTGTGATCGTTTGTTGCACATCAAGCAGGCTGATGTCTTCGTCAACCCACCAACCGCTCGGTCGTACCGGCACATCTTCACCATCGAGGTAAAACTCCATTCCATCCTGGAGCTCAACCGCAATTTGCGCTCCTACAATGGTGGTCTCCGAAACAATTTCGTATCGCAGCCTCAATGTTGTCTTTGGTGCTCGTTCGTCTTGCGCTACCGCCCATGGCTGACGGTATGATTCACCCTTGAGAGGCAAGCCAAGCTGTTCCCTGACTTCGTTGTCGATGCGCAGAATCTCAGTCTCTGCCGACCAAGGCCCTTCTTCGAATTGGAACGAGGCGTAGTCTAGAACCAGCACATTTGGCTCTGATAGTTCCACAGATTTGACCCTAGGCTGCGAAATAGCAGCCCAGTCGTCCCTGTATATCGTCTGCGGTGTGGTCACAACTGACCAGCTGTCATCGTAGGGGGATAATTCCAGCAAAATGCTTCCACAGGCTTCAAAATGCCAGTCGAACCATGTCCAGCCATTTTCTCTGCGGGTGACACAGGCAACAGACCTCGTGCCAGTAAGAGTGTCCAATACCGTAGGTGTCCAGTTTCCACGAATGCCAACTTCTGTGGAAAAGTAGCGCTTTCTTTGTGTATTGCACATAAACAAGAACGAGTTGTCGCCGTCTTCGCGCAGCTGGTATAGCATAGACGTGATGATGTCGCCTTTGTCTTTGCCCACGACTCGAACGTCCCTATACTCCTCCACTGACTGCAGGAGATGGTATTCGGTCAGTGGCACGGTCCTGAAGAGCCTTTCCGAACCGAGGTCAATAGCTTTGGAGCCATCCAAGATGGTCGGTGCATCTCCAGCCAACAGCACCGTCCCTCCAAGTTCTGCGAAACGTTGCAACCTTGCTAAAGTAGTCGATCGTATTGTCTTGAGATTGGGTACTACCACGACGTCGTATCTCGACTGGCCGACCGGGAACGACAATCCTGCTTTGATATCATCAAGTGACGTCTGCTGAGGAAGAAGACTTTCCGAGATGAAGTCAAAGTCAACAAGACCGTGTAGAAGCCAGGAGGTGAGTGATTCGAATGTGTGCTCCCGGAACTTGCACTCGGCTGCGCTCGAGCTGACCGGGCCATAGCAAAGCCAATAGCTCTCTATGGGATGTATGACTCCCACGCGAACAGCAGGTCGGCCTCTGGTGAGTGCCACGTTAACACGAGAGAAGTGGTCTTCGATGTATTTGTACTCCCTGTACCATGGACTTTGGTAGCCAATGCAGGCTGGGTAGTCTCTCTTAGCTTCACCTGCCATGCTCACCTAGGTAGTACAGTTCAGTACAACGCTCAGCAGAAGATATGGCTATTGAAGGTGTCGAACTTACCCATGCAAGATGGTGAACTCGAAATGTGATTCCTAGTGCCGCTTGCCAGTCTCCTGATCCCTTGTGTCCAGCAAAGTCAAAAGTCCAGTTCGTCACACCGTAGATCTCGCTCATAACACCTCGCGATCCGTTCTGGCGGGCTACACTAGCCGCTTGCTTGACTGTGTTGTACTCGTACGCATCACAGAGCATGTCAACGCCTGGCATGTCCAGGTTGCGATAGCATCTCATTGCCTCTCCAAGCGCCTTTGTCTGTGAGAGCAGAGTTGGCTCGTGCATCATGTGACCGATTAGAGCGATATTCCTTTCCCGGCACCATGACGCGACGGTGTCCATGAACGCGGTGACGAAGCGTTCGCAAATGTGGTCGTGGAAATGGTACCGCGCTGCTGAAGGAGCTGGTGTAGAATGTTCTTCAACGGCAGATGCAGAGGTATTATCTTCTCGAATATCCCACAGGACTCGAGGAAGTTCGTTCCAGATATCATAGCCATATTGCTGCTGGAAAGAGGCTGCGAACGTTGTTGACCAGGGTAAGAAGAGATCCTCCTCACTTGTCGAACTAGTTACTCTGGATTTGTGCGCGAACTGCGGCTCATCTGTAAAGATAGATGGGACAGTGGCACCAAAGTCAGGTCCCAAGAGTCCATAGTACTTCTCATGGGTCTCTTCGATGAACTTGTGAATGGCATCGGGATTGAGTGTGTCGACATAGGTCTGCCCGTTGAACCATTCGGAGGGTGGGTTGGGCTCAACGTACACGAACCAGGTGTCTGGCCCTGGAGGCTCATCTTCTTTCAGTATTTGGAAAGCTTCGACTCCGCCTCTCTTCCCTAGTTGGAGGTTATATCGCGCTGCTAGTGAGCCAAGCTCACTTCTGCGAGCCTGACCATTGGCGCCTTGAAGCTGTCTGGCAATGTGGTCAGCGCCTGTTACCAAGTAAACAATGACTTACATGACATGTAATATATGCCTCTTAAAACTATGAAGAACTTACGGAGGAAGCTCAAACGACCCATACGATCGCTTTGTGATGAGAAGATGTAACGCCTTGTACTCTGGGTTATTGGCAACAACAAGCCCTCCCGCAGCACCACTCGGCCACCGATCATCATCATACAAACATGCCAGAAGACCCTTGTCCTTGGCAGAATCAACTGAAGCTTTGACATGGTCCATGAATTCCGGTCCCATGTACGGCGTATCGAGTCCGACGCGGCTGTGAATGTGAAAACCGCCCATGCCCATCTCCACGAGCTGCTCGATTTGTCGCAGAAGCCTCTCGCGCTGCAATTTTGTATTCCAGCACCAAAGAGGCGCTCCACGATACTCAGCGGGTGGATTGAGGAAAGTTTCCTCACTCCAGGGCTCCAAGGCCTTGGGGTATTGAAGACGGTTCATCTCAACGGTTGTGGTGTTGGGGATGATTGAACAATGAGACAACAATCTCAATATTCGAAGAAAGAATAAGAGCTCATGTCGCGTATGCGCTGTAGTGCAACGACACAAAAACCATTTTACACCATCGTAATTGTAGACAAGGTCAAGGTCAAGGCCAGGTTCAAGCCTCGGGTCGACCGCTCATCTTCATCCGCCATGTCGGAGATGTTCCAGCGGCAGCCAAGGCGCCACGGCCCCAGTTGAGTAACCCAACGCATGATTGTATTCCGAGAGCAGGCACCACGGGCTAAAAAACACTTTGCCCCTTTTGCAATAGTGAGCATAGCTCAGGCCAGCCCTGTGGGCTGATGGTGGATCATGGAGAGCCCGTGGGATAGGTCGTATTTCTCTTCACCAGCCCCAGTCGCGACATGTTCCTCCGACGGTGCCCCGAATCCGGGGTTTGCACGAGGTGATACCTTCTCCCCATGGTCACCATTTGTGTATAAAGGCCGACCTGGGGAACGAATATGCACTCCAGACTCTCGGGACCAGGGACCGGTCTAGATTCAAAGTGACTACAAGAGTTGCATCGATCTCCTCTATACGACAAAATCTGCCATCCCTTTCCATCCACGTCGTGCAACAAACTCTGTCAAGATGTTGGGCATGGACATTACCACCTACTCCTCCCTGGTCATTGCGATCGGCGGGTAAGTCCAAATCTTTTCATTGCCTCTTATACGATGCCCTCGTTGTGCTGACCCAACACAGACTGGTTTATGGCGTCGATACGGGCATCATCGCTACTACCATCGCCCATGACTCCTTCAAGATGTACATGTACGGCTCGCTTGAGGCTAGTCCTGAGCTCACCGGCGCTATCGTTTCGACCTACTATGCTGGAAACTGCGTCGGGTCTCTCGTGTCTGGTGCCATGATGGACAAATGGGGCCGCAAAGTCCTCGTTCTGTTGGCAACGCTTTCTGCCATCATCGGTACCGCCATTCAGTGCGCATCTGTCAACGTCGGGATGATGATTGCAGGTCGCATCGTGGCCGGTCTAGCTACTGGTTCTCTCCTGACCATTGTGCCTCTCTACATCGCAGAGCTTGCTCCTCCGGAGAACAGGGCATACCTCGTCGCACTCAAGGGGTTGCTGACTGCTATTGGTTACCTCGTCGCCAACTGGATCGGATATGCCGGTAGCTTTGCCAAGGGCGATGTGCAGTGGAGAGTTCCTCTGGCTATGCAGATCCCTCCAGCTGCTGTTCTCCTTGTCCTTTCCATCTTCCTGCCCGACTCTCCTCGCTGGCGTAAGTCCCACCTGACTCGAAAAATCACTAACTTGAAAAAGTACTAATAATGCTATTTCATAGTTGTCATGAAAGACCGCCACGAACAGGCGCAACAAGTCCTCGCAACCCTTCATGCAAACAAGGGCGAGGAGTTCCTCCAAAGAGAGATGCTGGAAATCCGGGAACAACTTGCTCTTGAGCACGCTCAGCGCAAGAATACTAGCTGGGTGGAACTATTTACTCCTCGCTATGCTAGACGACTCTTACTGGCTTGCTTTATCCTGAACATGACGAAACTGTCTGGAGGTATGCTACTACTAAATCACTATATTCGAGGATCGTAATACTAATATGCTGTTAGGTGGTGTTATTCAGAACTACCAGTCTCTATTCTATGCTGGACTTGGCTTCCAAGGCAGGACTGTTCTCCTGATCAGCGGCTGCTACGGATTCATGGGAGTGATCGGCCAAGTGATCAACATGGCATTTGTGTCTGACAAGTGGCCTCGTAAGCGAACTATGTGTAAGTACCAACATCCCAGATCGCAGAAATGTATGCAAGCTCGAAGCTGACTTGAGTGTACAGGGCTCGGTTCTCTCGTCTTGACCACCTTCCTCGTCCTCTTGACCATCATGTCCCGCTTCTACGGCGACGGCTCCAATCTCGCCGGTGCAGCCGCAGGCGTCGCCTTCATCTTCCTCTACTCAGCCTGCTACGCCATCTTCTTCAACTCCACAGTCTGGGTCGTCGTCTCCGAGATCTTCCCCCAGCACCTCCGCGGCAACGGCAACGCTTTCGCCGTCTTCTCCATGTCTGTGACGAACATCTGGCTGTCTCAGGTTACACCGTATGCTTTCGAAGCTATTGCTTGGAAGTTCTATCTGGTGTTTATTGCACTTAATATGGTCGCTGCGGTCGTGTATTGGGTGTGGCTGCCTGAGACGAATCAGCTTACACTCGAGGAGATTGCGGGCGCTTTTGGTGATGAGGTTGTGAAGACTGACAAGCTTGCTGCGGAGCAGAAGTACGATGGCGACGCGGTTGTGGAGGTGAATGAGAACCGCGTCGCGGCTGGTGAGAAGCAGGTTTAGGCAAGCACTGTTGTTTCATATCAGGACCAGTCACTTTACGCTTCTGCCTCGGGGCTTGGATGGTCGAGAGACTTCGAAGAGTTCAAGTAGTGACAAGTAGGAACCAATAACTCGAGAGTTAGATTCAAGTTTTGAAACAATACCAAGCATGCTCCGGCGGGCGACGTCAGTGCTTGTCGTCGCGCTTGCTGGATGGTTCATGAAGTCTCCTTTCAGCACGGGCGCACGATGTCAGAAAAGCGCAATAAGGACCAAAGCTCGTGTTCTTTGGATCCAGAACAATTCAAGGCATATGTCTCTTGCGAACTTGCTCGTGTATTTGAAACCCCGACTAGTGAGGTATTCACTATGGCCAAGCGGCGATGACTTTTACTACTTGTTTTGCCCTCCTTTACCCTACTGAGACTCCCTTGAGAGCAGGGCTGGTTAACGGCCACCAACATCAAGCAGATAGACACTGCCCGTGGTCGAGTCCACATTCGTAGGCGCCGCAAGATAGAGCACGTCCGTACCATCATTCCTCATCAAAGCCTGTAGCCTCTCAACCCTCTTACCCTTGACAGCAGCAAGCTCATTGTTCGACCACGCAGCGCTACCTGACTTCTCAAGGACCCAAGCACTGCCTGATTTACGGCAGTAGTAGATCCTGACAGTAGTGCCGTCATGGGTGATGCCAATCGCAGCGGTAGTGTCGGGAGAAGGCTGCACGATCTCACGAGCCCAAGGCGCCGAGGCATCGCCTGTGCTCCTCGCACGACGAATTTGCCAGGGACCACTTGTCTCATTCTGGAAGCGGTAGGCGTGCTGCACGTGTACACCACCAGCGGAGTCCTCGTAGATGGCCATCTTGGCGCTTTGGAGAAGCGGCGGGTCGGTGTTGATGTTCTGGTAAATCTCGCCGGAAGTCAATGGCTGAAAGACGAGGTTGGCGGTGCTTTGGGTGACCGGAAGAGTGACCTCCTGGCCGGTGATGGTTCGGAACTTGCCAGTCGAGGGCCTGTAGCGGAGGTAGCTGCCTTCGTGACGGCCAGCTGAGGATGGGTACTTCGACCATTCCCACTGTAGGTGAACATCGCCGTCTGAGGAGAACTGAATGTCATCGGGGTAGACTGCGAAGCCGGTCCTGTATGCGAAGCGTGCGACGCGAGTCCACGTCTTGGACTTGGTTGCATAGTGGTAGAAGTAACCACCACGACCCGAAGTATCACCCGGTGCTTCACCTCTGACAATCAGCCACAGATCACCGGCAGCATCACGCTTGACCACGGGGTATGTGATGAGGACGCTGCCGTCGGGCATGTCGCCGCTAGCATCTGCGAAGGTGGTGCTGGAGTAAGGGTCTCCAGATTTGAAGTACCTCCACACATTGTTGTGCATGCTAGTGAAGACATGTACGAAGCCATCGCCGTCAACGCCAACACTCGGCTGGTTGTGACCAAGGTCATCAGCGAAGAGGGAGCAGTCTGCCGAGGACGATGCTCTGACACAGTCACGGATGATCTCCCCAGTGGAGATATCCACTCTGGCGATCATGACATTGTTGTTCGCCTTGGATCCTGAAGTAGGATTGCGGGTATAGCCGAGCCAAGAATAGCCTCCGGCTTCGTCAAGAGGTGACCACCAGGCAGCTTGATTGTTGTCGTCTGTGGCTGTGGTGACGGTCTTGAGAGTGCCTGGCACAATTGTCGCAAGAGCGCCGTGGCCAAAGGCCAGTGCGCAATAAAGCTTGTTGAATGACTTCATCTTGAAGAAAATCTCAAAAATCTCAAAAATCTCAAAATTGAACTGAAAAGCTGTGCTGGACCGCTGTTCAAACCGGTGCCGCTGATGTCGCTCTGATCACCACCCAAATTGTCGGGAATTCAGTCCCTTTTATCCTGATCTTCACAGTCGCGACATGATCATCCCCAACGATGATCACAATTCGACTTCCTCGTTCCCCAGATTTCCCCTCATTGCCTTCTCCTCCTCCACGTTGACCGCGGTTCCTACGTGTGGGGAAGCCACGCGCTGGAAAAGACATAGGACAAGGATTAATGTCGCCGATTCCAGGCGGACGGAACCTCCGGGCGCCACTTACATACATGGGGCGGAACCACCGCTACCCACTAGACGATCTGCATGTTGGAGTCAGCAGACTATCGCGGGGTCAATGGAGTCGAGCTGAAAACAAAAAAGCCTCGTACGGTACCAGCGCACGTCGGCACCAAGTCGGGAGCCGATTGTTTGTGCCGGACTGCCGTGACTATGCGATGAGTGAAGTTGACGCCTAGGAAAGCACAGGCTAGACCAGGTACGCCTTCGCCAAGTTCTCATTCACAGTACTGCCTCGACAGTTGGCGCGCAACATCTGTACCGGTATACACCATGTCTGTGACAGTCTCGCAACTGAAGGAGCTTGTCTTCGAGACAGCGCCCGACTTACACCCAGTCTGGGTGGAAACCGAAAAGATCCTAAGGGAAGCAGTTGATCCTTCAAAGCCACCACTTGAACCTCTCGTGCGACAGCCTATCTACGCACAAGAATGTAGAGATCTTTACGCTGCTGTCACTGCTCCTGGAACGCGAGACCATGAGCTCTCACAAGGCGTTGTAAGCAGGGAATTCACAGTGCCATCATCAGTCGATGGCTTCTCGATTCCAGTCTTGCAATTAGACCTCACCGACAGCGAAGATGAGGGACCAAAAGCGCCGGAGATCATCGTGATCTATTATCACGGAGGGGGCCTCCATGTAGGAGAGGCTGATAGCGAGGAGTACTCATGTCGCCGAATCCTTAAAGACGCACCAGTCAGAGCGCGGCTGTACTCAGTTGGCTACAGACTCAAGCCGAAGTACTCAGCCAGGATTTGTGTCTCTGATGGAATTGACGGCTTCAACGCACTTCGCTCCAGCACCATTCCGACGATTGTTGTTGGAAGCTCAAGTGGCGGCCAAATCGCTGCAAGCGTCGCTCAGAAGGCACTGTCTAAGTCGATTCACGGCCTTCTCCTGCGCTGTCCTGCAACTTGCGATCCAACGGAGGATAAGAAGCATATCCCTGAATCACTGAGAGAGTACCACACCAGCCGAGATCCGTCATTTGCGACTTTCCTCCTTGACAAATCAAAGGGCACAGTCGTCCCGAGAAATGACTTGGACTTTGTGCCACTGGAAGCTAGCAAGGAAGAGTTCTCGGGATATCCTCGAACATGGATCCAGCTCTGCTCGAATGACAATTTGTACTCGGACGGACTCTGTTTGGCGATCGCCCTCGTAGAAGCTGGTGTCGAGGTCAAGGTGGATGTTTGGAAAGGGTGGCCTCATACGTTCTGGCTAAAGACACCTCAACAGCAAGAGGCTTTCGAAGCGGATCAGTCGATGATGCAGGGTCTGCAGTGGCTGCTAGAATAGACCAAGTGAAGTGAAAATAGATCAATCATATGTTCTTCATTGATATTGTGGTGGGTATCCTGTGCTATCTCCCGGTTGCGTAGATTCTTCCATGCCGCCCCGGAAGTTCAGAACGCTATCTGTCAAAGTCGTGTCTAGCCTTCCACCCATCCATTGGAAGCCGAATGGGTCCGTGCCGACATCCGCCATGTACTCGGTCGGCTGGTCGAAAAGACTTAAGTCAAGTTGGAGTGGCGCGCCCAGTTGATCGATGTCTGTGAAAAGCTCACCACCGAGAACAGATGGGAAGTCAATATTGTCGAGACCTCCCGCACTGTGCTCGCCGCTATCCATCCATGGGTAGTAGCCATTATCGAGCTGTGATTGTGGCATTTGACCCAAGGATGGAGGAGTAACATCCAATGCTGTAGGTGACGGGTCTTCCTTACGTGCCTGGGCGTCTCTGATGGTGCTGATTCCACGTCTGCGCTTGCGCGGCGATGCCTGCCCCTGAGAGCCAGATTGCGGGCTTCTTGTCTTTCTTGACAGCTCAAGGGGAGCGCTCAGTTCCTCCAGCGCCAGTCTTGTGTCATGCCTCTCTTTCCGCGGGCTGTGGTGTTGCTGTCGACTGTGGCCTTCTGGCAACTTGTTGTTCTCCACACTGTCCATCACACCGTCGGCCAGCCTCCCAAGCACGCTCTTCATCTTAGCCATCGATCCCCATCGCTTAACCAACTTGCCCAATACAACTTGCCACTCGATCACACAGCCTTTGAACTTGATCCAATCGCTTTGTGCTCTTTCCTTAAGATGAGGACTCTTCAAGACCAGGAACAGCATGGTCAGACCACTGACGAGTTGGAGGTGAATGTCCAGCCATGAGAATTCTGCCACAGATCGATGAGCGCGGATGAACGATAATCGCACCATAGTCTCAGCCGCATCGAATGCTGCTGTCAATGACTTCTTAGTCGCGCGCGGCTTGGGTTGGTTCAGCATAAGCCTCGCATGTTGATACCAATACTCCCACCACTCTGCCTTATATCTACCTCGTGACTCCAGTCGCCCCGCAGTCTCTATCCACGTGCTGAGCTTCTGTTCCATCTGCGTTGCCCACGTGGACGATCTCGCAGTCTGGGCAACAGGCTGAGGACTTGAACGGTCCATGATGTACACATTGGAGACAATCTCGCTTTGGATGCTCTGCATGGTCAACCAGTGATGGACCGCAGGCCTCGCGTATTCCGGGATTGATGTGGTCGGGAAAGCGACATTGATCTTCTCATCATCAATGAAGAACGGCCTGCCTAACATTTTGGCTAAGCTTCGATCAAATGTGTACGTGACCCAAAACAGGCGACGCTTCGTGTCTGGGTCGTCTTCACGCTCTCGTCCGTTTTCGACACCGTGCCATATCGTCTTCTCGGAGTGATACCCAAGATCAACGCACATGCGCATGCATATACCGGAGATGTACCACATTGGAGCGGACTTGGAGCCCAGTGTTGATGAGAGGAGGAGCAGAAGTAGGCATTGCAGGGTCTGGTGACTCTTGATCTGCATGACGCTTCCTAGCTGGGTAGTGGCGTTTCGACGGAATCGGTCACCGAGCTTCGTCGAATCTGTGTCGTCGATAAATGTCAAAGAAATAGAAATGACCATGTTGAGCATGAATATGGTCCATGGGTTACCCGAATCGCGCTCCAAAGGATCATTGCCGAAGTAAAGATTGGACACGTCCTTCATGAATCGTTCTTTTTCGAGTATAGGATACTGGATCTCATAGTGACGGAAGAAAATGTCTACAAGTCGTGTGACTGTCTCCCAGGATGGCAGCGCGATCTCCGTCGTAACGCCATCCGGTTCTGTGGTCTGATCCTCGGGTTGCGCTGGCTCTTGCGATCCTCCAGACTGTGCAGACGGATCATGCTCGTCGAATGCCGTGCTATTCTTGCGCGCTGACTCCAGTACCGAACGCGCAAGATGAAGGCCACTCGACGCGCCCAGGAAATGGCCGTCTCCGCCCGATTCAACACGGATCAGGTCAGGGTGGTGTTCATCTTCAGCAGAGTTCCGGCCTGATAAGCTTGAAGATGTCCGAGTCTCCCGTGTTGCTTCCCTGCCCAAATCACCGTCGAATCCCAGCGCACGCAATTGTTCTTCCAGTTGCTGAACGTGATCTTCCAGGGCTACGATTTGAGACCTCGGCACAGTTTGTCTGGCCCGAGCATCAGTGGATGCGCAGGTCGCTCCAGCGACTTCACAGCTACGACACGATGGAATTCCTGGTCGAAAATTAGTCGTGGAGTGCATTGGAGCAGAAAACACTTCGGGACAAACACACCTGGATCACATTTTGCCTTGCGCTTCCGGCAGCGGTCGCAAGCATGGATGGACTGAACGGGTCTGTTAGCACGGTCTGGGGTGACTGGGTAGGGTGAGAGAGCGTACGAAAGCCGTGTCTGCTTCACGATCGGGGTTCATCGTGAATTTACGATGTGCGCGAAAATTATCGTAAATCCATCATCGCTACCATGGATTGTTGAAATCGCGAGAGATGAACGATTAGATTGAGCGACAACCAAGCTTAGTCCATGGTGAGGTGTAGCTGGCATGGAGGGAGAGTGCTTCGAGCTGGGCAACGGGGGCACCGTGTGGGGGTTTTGCGCCACTGCATGCAGGTCACACCTATGGTCTTACAGCACTGTCAAGGTGGTGTGAAGCAACCAACAGACCAGTAAAAATGCAGCGAGCACATCCATTGTCACTGTCAAGGCTGCATGACCAAGTTCGTCCGTGTCTTCAACGTAAATCAAGCGGAAGCAAAAAGATGAAAGGGACAAAAACATACAACAGCCGGTATTCGCTGGTCGTCACCGACCCAACTACTAATCAGCCCCTCAGCAGTTTAACTAGGGGAGAGCGGACGGGATCCCGTGTTCTCTACTGGGTATGGTCGTATGTGGTAGAATGAGAAAGCAATACAACCTATGAAGGTCTCAAAGTATTTCAAGCCGCTCGGGCTAATAATCCTATCATCCCTCTTCAAGACGATAACATGCCTTCAGAAGCCACACTGTCATCCATTAACAGGTGGACCTTTCTTCGCAAAGTATACTAGGTGCGCTATTATGAATGCGGCTGCGGTCCATACCACTATGCTGATTTGGCCTACGCGTATGGAATGTCCTCGGCATCAAACAGGCAGTGACACTCGAGCTTTGAGTGAGGCTCACACTGTGCCGTAGTTCCGACTACATGATACGATCTTCTTTCTCTAGTGCTTTGCAACATAGTTCGAGACTTTGGACAATAGGGTGGACTGCTGCCACATTTAGCCGCACGTGAACGGGGCACCTTCATCCAGGCTAAGAAAATCGTACGTTAAATCCGAAGTAGACCTGCTATAGGGAAACGCTAGCTATTCGCGCGTGCCTCAACGCTCCCCACCCCTGGATCTTAGGTCCGGACTTGGCTTGGGTTTTAGATAGCCAGATCTGACATCCGCAACAAGCGAACAAACCACGTGTTTTAGTGCTTCTGCTGCCATTCACTAGGCTAGTCGTCTTGCGACGATATAAACTGGCGAGAGCCCTGGAATGCCGGAGGAAGCTATCATGACCTCAAGATTGACTAGCTCCAACGAATGCAAAGCTGATATATCCAGATACAGTCGAGTACGGATCTTCAAGATCTAGAACAAAACACTGGAACACTATCTACTTAAAGAGCATCGCTGTTTCCGGCGGCTGAGCTTGAAGATTGACGGCCTTCGAATCTCTATGATTAGGGAGGTGAATAATATGTATAAATAACTTTGTGTTTCGTCTTTTCTGTTCTGCCCTGGAAGTTTTACTATTCCTAGCCTTCTTCTTTTGGTCATGTTCAAGGTCCTAATATTGCTGCATCAACCTACTAATCCTTGCTATATCTTTTGAGTGCCACTATCATCATTATGAAGGCAATCTTTGTTCTCAGCTCAAGCCTCGCTCTTGGAAGTGCCATATGTCACCACGGCACTAAATCCTTCGCTCGCAGAGCTGAAGATATCGTGAAGCCCAATTTTGGCTACACCGATCTGCTAGGGCCTGTCGTCTGGCAAGGCCTTAGTACCGAGGCTGAGGTCTGCGCCACTGGCAAGCACCAGTCTCCCATCGCCATCAACCGGAACAACAGCCAGTCGGTGAACGGGAGCAGTCTCAACTTCGACGTGCAGAGCTATCCCAATGGCGCGGAGTTCCTGAACCTCGGCACCACACTCGAGGTGCTTGCGAATGGGTCCATGACCCTTGATGACGAGGACTACTCCCTGGTGCAGTACCATATTCACACACCCAGCGAGCACCGCATCAATGAGGAGTACTATCCGATGGAGGTTCACTTTGTTTTCCAGGCCGAAGGTTAGTTCTTCTATTACCTTTCTTTCGTCTCGTAGACATCACATAACTAAATATGGCATTGTATAGATGAATCTCTCGCAGTCGTCGGCATCATGGTTGAAGTCGCCGGCTCAGAGGAGACCGCCGACTTCGTCACCTCGACATTTGCCAACCTCGCCGAAGCCCCCAACGCAGGGAATGTGACGACCACGCCAGCCCTCGACTTTAGCGAGCTCAAGGACCACATTAACAGCTCCACACTCTGGCAGTACAGCGGCTCCCTCACGGTGCCTCCTTGCAACGAGGGCGTGTCCTGGAACGTCGTGGAGGAGCCCGTGTATATGAACAGTACCCTCTTCCGCAACATCAAGAAGGTTGTCAAGTTCAACTCGAGGTTCACCCAGAACAACCCCGGACACACAAACATTCTCGACCGGACTCGCTCGCTGCTCAACGGACAGATTAAGCCTAAGTCTGGCGAGATTGAGAATGGCGTTCTTGACGTCGAGGAATAGACATTGGTGCGGATATGACATGATTCTGCACATACCTATATTTAAGGCGATGGAGAATATAAAGCAGAGTCCTTTAGGCTTCTGGCGTTGTGGATTCGGCGGGCATAAGATGGGGCTAACTGGTGTAGGTAGCCGAGCGAATTTGCAGTACATTATTTCTGAGCCTTAATCGCATCATCATTCGGTCTATCTAACTTAAACGAGCTCCTTTCTTCAGAGGCTTCCCTTATACTTGTAGAGGCTCGCGTCAGTATGCCGATTATGAGGAATTGAAGTTGGCGACCCTACCCTGCAGGACTTCGTTGCCAGATTACCTACTGTCCTCGTCCTCAGGGCGCAGGTGCGCGCGCGTAAGCCTCCCCAGCCAATCTGCAGAAAAGTAGAGCCTCGCGAACCCTTGTCCTTTTCGTCCCTCAGGACCCCCGACCGTTGCAACTTAAGCATCTCACCCTTCGACATCGTAGTCAAACCAAAACAACGACATTGGTACAAGTTCCCAGTTCCGGGAGAACGCAAGGGACTGACTCGCGACCCAGTCTCTCCGTACCGCCACTAGTCTCATTGGTACCGAGCCTACGGTATTGCACGCTGCCGCCTCATTCGCACCAATGTCTGGTATGACTGCTGGTAAGGAGGCAGTAGTGTCCGTGGAGGAAGAGAAAGAGTCGAGTCTGGGGCTCATCGAAAGCGCTCTACTTCCTGACTTTGGCTTGCATCCGCTGCTCAGTATTTACGGACAGGATATTTTGGACAATCCCGCCAACTTTGCTGCCAAGTCCGAGGTAGACGTCCTGGTAGTCTCCGGACCTGATGCCAAGATTTGTGAGTCCGTCTGGTGTATTCTACCTAATTGATGGGTTCATCAATTCTGACATTCACAAGCTCTCAAAGAAAGCCAAAGCGATGAAGATGTATTGGAAGCTGTCAAGGTTAGCCCACTGCCGTTCCGTGTGATCGTTGTAGTTTGTCTGTGGCTGACTTGAACAGAATCTGGACACGAACCCAGCACATCCCAAATTAATGCTCTTGTGAGCCCAATGAATGCCACACATCAAGACATGTTATTGATCAAGGTAGATGCGTCACATTGAACGCTAATGACGAAGCTACTTTCGAGCAGACGGCCTCGATATCTCGCTCTCTCACAACTCAGCTCTTCCAGCATTTCGACCTTCATGGCGGTTTCCTCCCTGATCTCATCGGCAGACCAAACTATTGGGCAGCCCTATCTCAGACAAAGACCGATAGAGACAAGAATCTACCCGTCTTCGGTACTTCAACCAACCAGGACTTAGCTACTGAACCTAGGCTAACCGAGTGCTAGATCTCTACTGTCAGCATCCAAGATGGCATCAAAAAGGTCGCTACGACAAGCAAAGAAAAGGAGCGACGCAAGGGAACAAGGCGCCATGTTCACTTTACATGACGCATTCCGTCGCTACAAATACAACCTTCTACTTAGTAGCTGCACCTGATGACGGAATATGGTTCTCCTTCTTGGATAGGATACAAGAGGGAGAAAACCGCGATAACATCTCTCTTGTGTCAGCTTCGGATCTGGCTGCAAGCCCATACCTTGTGCATGCCATGATCGCCAGCATCGCATTCGAGCAGGCAACTATCTACGCACAAGACTTGCGAACCAAACTCATGACTCAGGTGCGTGATCACTGCCCAATGCATCTGACTACTTTACTGATGCCCCAGAACAGCTGAAGCAAGTCAACGACTACGCAGACAACACACTCGCTACCATGCAGGGTTACGCTTCCCGCTCCACCCTCCAGCGAATCACCATCAACCTCCACAGCGTCTCTCAGATGATCAACACCGGTCTCGGCAGCATCTCCTCATCCAACAAGCTCAACGACAAAATCCTCGCGGCGCATACTTCTTTCTGTAGTCATACAGGACGTGGAAAGCCAGGAACAGCGGACCAGAGGACCCACACTGCGTTCGAGTACGTGACAGATGCATTCAGGTACCAGACTAGCTGGTTGGAACAGTACATGACACGAAAAGAGACGGCGATGAGCTTTGTAAGTCTTGCCAATGACTGACAGTCAAAAGGCTTGTTCTAATGCTAGACGACTAGGTGTTCAATATGGTTACCCAGCTGGATAGTTCGACGAATCTGGAGACCTCGAAGAGGATGGCGCAGGATAGCTCGTCGATGCACACGATTACGGTCGTGACCATGGTGTTCCTCCCAGGCACCTTCACTGCGGTACGTGTGAGACTCTCCATCTGATACCAGCCATCACTAACGATCTGGAAATCTAGACTCTCTTCTCTACCGTGGCCTTTGAGTCAACAGAAACTGGAAAGATGTTTGTAACTGAATGGGTTTGGCCTTTCGTGGCTGTAGCCCTGGGTTTAACACTAGGAGTCGTGGTCATGTGGTATTTCCGAGCAAGGCTAGGGCAGTGGGTAAGCATGGTTGTGAACAGCACGAAGCGGCGACAAATGAACTTGGAGTTGGATAAGAAGCCTTCGGAGGTGGCATAGGCTGGGGTTTCTTGACAGTCTTCTTCTTCTGAGCGTTGAGCGTGCGAGCTACCTCTTTTACTCTCCGAACCCGATTTATGATTGCTCTAGGCGACAGACCTACCTCCGACGGCCTGCACAGACAGTGCGTTCATGTCGAAGCATGTCATTCTTCCGCACAAACTGCCTGTCACATACCCGACAAGCATGTGGCTTCCTCCCCAGATGCACAGCATTCCTGTGGTCTTTCAGGATCCTAGGGCGGGTGAAGGTCATTGAACAGTCCAGGCAAGCATGCGTGGCCCTCTCATTCGGCGGGCGGAGCTGCGGAAATGCATCAGGTTGGTCCGACTCGTGATATCTGCGGAGATGTCTCTTGAGCTCATTGTTGGACGTAAAGCCGAACTGATGCAGGGTGCATGAATCGAAGGGGCAGATGAAGGGTCGATCATGGCGAGCGGAGTGCCTTTCCAGTGCTGACTCGTCTTCGAAGCCTTCATAGAAGAAGACACACATTGTCCGAGTGCACTTATAGACTCTTTTGCCATAGAGCTTTTCAATCGTATCCGGATCCTCATTCGAGTTGGCCTCGTCTTCAAGGATAGCCTTCTGGAGAACCTTGTGGTTTTGTACCAGCGCCTCGCGCAATTCCTCCAGACTGACCGCATTTCTCTCACGCAGCACCTTCTTATGATGCCAAATCGCAAAACCAAGGATAGACACTAGCTGTGCGTAGAATGGCTGCTGCTCGTATCCTTCACACTGTCGCTCAGCCTGCTCTTGAATGTCGGAATCTCGGGGCACATTCTCGAACTCTCCTCTGAACTTGTCATGAAAGACGCGCAAAATATGCAGGGCAGAGTCTCTGAGCGCCGCATGTTCATCCCCAGATCCACAAAGCACATTTGCGGATCCTTGTAGCATTGTCTGAAGATGTTCGTCCCATGCGGCAAGGGCGTAGTCTTGGAATGCATAGTATCCCTGCCTTGCGTAGAAAAGACTTCCATCGGGGTCGATCGAACTGCTGAAGCAACCTTTGGATAGGTAGCTCATACAGAAAAGAGCTCTGTCGCACTCAAGGACGCCGCGATTGAAGCTGGCTCCTTCCATCACGAATCTGTAGAAAGTCAGCAGCGAGTATAGCTGGAACGAACGAGTCGTTGTGAATGACTACTCTTACTCTTTAGCAGTCTGGTGGATGAACTCAACATGCTCGCCTCTGACAATATGGACGAGACGCCCGCATAGTCTGCGAACATCCTCACTCAGTCTGGCTTCGCTGCGTAGAACGAGTTGCCTGTAATCATCGGCGGCAGATAGTACAGCCTGGAGCTCATAAAGCTTGAGCGGTCGTTTAGCGCACGCCAGCCAGCCAAAGACCTTCGTGGCTTCAATCCACATGTTTTTATGCGAGTCCCTTCTCAAGCGGTCGAAAATGCATTGATACCTGCTCGACTTTAGCAAAGCTGCAAGTGGCAACGTGCAGTGATGCAAAAAGACGCCCGGAGAGGTGCATCAATACTTACACATCGTCAAGCGTTTCCGGAGGGCTTGTCTTCTTCAGCTCTTCAAGTACATAGGCGGCATTGGGCTGCTCTATCAAGTTCTCTAACACGAGCGCTGCATATAAGAACATGCCTAATATCCGGAGTCTTAGCAATGTCACGTACACATGCTCTGCAATATTTACTCACCTTTGCTCCGCCTGCATATCATGTTTTCTGCGGCCTCCACCTGTTCAGGCTTCAGGAAATGTTTCTCTTTCAACTTAGCCGACCTTTGCTTCACGAATGTCTCGATATCTTTCTGTACCCTCTCTAGGGGAATCCGGCACTCTGCGATGTTTCCTTCGGAGTGCTGAAGCGTTGTCTGCATGTCGGCTGAGTCGACGCCTATCAAGAACACTCGCACCTTGCCAGGGTCGTAAAGGTCGCATTCGCCCACAATGGACTGCAAAAACAGAAGCAGGTGCTCCCTGCTTTGCTCTTGGAGCTCATCTATCCCGTCGACAACGATGAACTGTTTCATGTCAAGGGCGCAAAAAGACTTGAGAAGCGATCGAGCCTGGCTCTCATCCGCCAAGGTTTCCACCATACCATTCATCATCCTCTCATGCATCGTGGGAAGTAAATTCCGATTGTGGCCCAGAAGCTGCCTGAGCAAACTCTTGTAGATCCTTAGTAGTTCAGGCTCTCCTCTGTCTCTGTCATCTTCCGAACAGAAGTAATAGGACGTCTTAGCATGTGTCTTTGTCTCAATCAGGTGGTCAATGACTTTTGATGCGCGTGTTGTCTTCCCTGCAGCAAATCATCATCAACTGTGCGTCTTGAGCTTTTTTATGGGCGCGATTTACCTGTGCCCTTCGGGCCGTGTATCCAAACCATAGACTGAGCTGGAACGTCAGCATTTATCAAGTCATGAACTCTCTCTGCTTCTAGGATCCATTCGCATGTCTCGGGATATTGGGACCAAACTTCGCGAGCGGCGTCATGGCGAGCTCTTTCCAACTCCGAGGTCCCAGGACTCTGGATCCATCTTATGACCTGGAGGAATTGTTGGCGCTTTCGATCGATTTCTAGGCTGTGTACCATCTCATGAAGCCTGGCACGACCTCTTGCCGAGTTCAACACATGGTCATTCAGGCGCTGCCCAATATCTTGCAGATGTCGATACGTCTGAATGCTGTTTTGCAAGGTGAAAATGAAGTTCTTGCTATGGTCCAGTGACTCGAGGAGAGAATCGAATTTCTTTTCGTGATCTTTCCAATTTGCGACAAAAGTGGTTGGCCAGTCTGTCAAATCACGTCAGCAGTTGTTATGCTGATAGTGACGATCGAGATGTCTCACTGCGTGCTTCGAAAAGCTTGATCACGTCTGCATAATATCGCAATAAGTCTTGGTAAATCCATTTCAGGCATGGCTTCAATTCAGGATGGTCGAGGAACTGTTGCTCGTGCGGATGAAGCTTTGGTAGCTTCCGGCCAAGCTTCTCCGTCCGTTCAAGGAAATGCTCCAGAGCCCGAGGCTCTTGTTTCACGTACTAGATAGCATAGATTGTTAGCAGCCTTCCTAACAAGAGGTCTCAATTTTGAAAAGACTTGTGGAGGGGCGTATACTTGCCTTGATAATAAGGCGCAGTGGCCACCAGATGTACATGGAGAAGTTGGCAATCTCCAAACCCACCGAGTTGAAGACTTCACAGACTTGTTCAAGAGCCTCAATCAGGGACTTCAGCCTGCTGAGGTCTCTTAAGGTTTTGGCAATGTCCTGGTCCCTCTGAAGAACAATGAGGTCTACTTTCACCTGCTCAGCCGTCGTCGCGCTGATTTGACCCCGATGTGTATCGTTAATGCCTGAACGAAATTCCTGTATCGCCTCCTCAAAGGCAGCTCCATAGTCGTCTTGCATCGGATCCTCTGTTTGGGCGTAAATAAACTCTTTGCTCCGGCCACACCGAGGACTTTAACTAATAAGGGCTTAGAATTGACTAGCTGTTGGAGTCGTTGATCTCCTGGTGGAAGCTTCTTAATATGATCGCTGTCGTTAAGAGGTGATGGCGGTCGCATCTGGACGATTGGGCAAGATATGAAAGGCCGATCCTGAGTTTTTCCTAGATATTGATATCTCCCAATCTTTGTCGCGGTACAATAACCGTTGCCCCCTACTGAGTCCTGAGTTCCTTGGCTCATCATGGGTTGCGTCTTTCACGCTCACCGAAAAGTGCAGAGATGCGACTCAGCCTCGACGCATGGCTTCGTGGCGGAGTCAGGCTTTCAGTGAGGCTGTTGATCAGCGCTTCTGCGGCTGAAATTATTGGCCGCCTAAATGAAATGCCCCTGCAATGCTACCCACCACACCAGGGGACCTGTTGGCCAGCCAGGCTGTAAGTGCAGAAAGCAATCATTAGACATTAATGAGCTTGAAGCCTGGTCTTCGCAAAACCGAGTTCGAATGAGGTATCGCACCTTGCTCCTCCCTTTGAGATTTAACTACATCGTCTCATTTACAGCTTTCACGGCGCACAATCTACAGGAGCTATATCCCAGAAATCCTTGAAGAGACTTACTTACAAGATGGATGGTTCTGCTTGGTCGAACGCGCATAATCAACCTATGTATGATGCGTTTAACCCGCAAGCTTGGCCAAACGACGTCATGGTTAACGATAGGTATGATCTTCAAGACAAGGGAGCCAGGACAGGTTATGTCTAACATTTCCAGACTCTCTCTGGGCAATGAGATATATAGTAGCTGGCCAGGAGTTCAAGATGAAACAGGCAGAATTAGCACTCCGCTAGACGAAGACTTATTTATGCAGGACTCATCGCCTCATCAGAATGGGGAAACAGATGGCTCAAATGTCATCGGCTTCCAACATATCGCATCGGATTTCGCAAGTCAGCAAGGGGATAATTTTCTTCTTAGCACAGACGAATCGCTCGGGGGACAAGGCAGTGCCAGCGCACAACTATACTCTGAGCCAGGCGTTGCATCTGATAACGTCTGTTACGGCATGGTGAGGTTCCTTCTGGCTCTTTTCTGTTAATCGCCTAGTTTCACTACTACGCAATCAGTTGTAATCGCTAACGTCAGCGCCCAGATTCATAAAGTCGACGTGAAGCTCGTCGGAGAGATGTCCAGTCTGAAAGAAGAGCTTACACAGTCGCAATGTACCTCGCGACGCCCCGTGTACGTATTTACAATGAAGCTCAAGTATGATCACATAGCTCTTCAAGGCCCTAGCGGAGTCGATCAGGGTCTATTGCGTGGAAACACCTGGGGCGCGCTGTCAGAGCTAGTAAGGCAACATGACTTAGAATTCGAGCCAGTCACACCATATCGAGCTCTGCAACGGACCATCAACTCAGTGCACAACCAAAAAGACGCTATTATCTATGCGGATATCAATGTTTACGGACCCCGAAACAAAGCGACCGAGACCGGCGAGAAACTCTCCAAAGGGAAAATGTGGCTCCAAAGACCAGATTACTCCAAGCCAGGCTGCGAGTACATAAACCCACACATAATTCGTTTTCCTAACGAGGAGGACTTGATGGCTCACCGCCTTGAAGAGCGAGAGAATTTAGAAGCGGAACAACAAGCTACAGACGTGCTGCGACTAGTCTCAGAAGTAGAACATGCGACTTCTCGGGCTTCTCATCTGGCGCAGACAACAGCAGACCGAAGGCTTCGGACCAAGCTTCTGGAGTACGTCCTATTAGTAAAACATCAAAGACACGATATGCAAGAAAGCTTACAAGAATCTTCTAGTCATCAAGAACGCGCGCTGACGTTCATGCTGCAACGTGAGTCTGGACAGGTGCCGGAAGAATTTCGACTCTGGCAGACATCTGTTGATAATGGCACTGAAAGGTACGCGAACTACTTAAAGACTCCGGGCTGGGCCTTCTACTGACTTGTTGAAAGATATGTTCATCGCATTACGAGATATAGGTCAATGACCCGACCTACCGAGGCTGGTGGTGGTGTGTTAGCTGACGAAATGGGCATGGGAAAAACCCTATCTACTCTTGCGCTGATCACCAGTACAAGCCAGGAGGGACATGAATGGGCACACGAACATTCACAACAGGACATTGACATGCACAGCAGTGTCAAACGCTATACACAATCTACGTTGGTCATTGTGCCTTCAGCGCGTTGGTCCCCCCCCTTAAACCTAGAAGAGTCCCTTATCCTTGCTAAGTCTCGCCTAGTCCTCATTAATAGCTGGAAAAAGGAGATATCGAAGTAAGTATTCTTCTTGTTCTTACTGCGAATAGCGTTAACAAGCAGACTGACAACGTGAAAAACTCTAGGCATATAGGTGATGACTTCAACGTTATTTCATTTCACGGTCGTAGCAGGAGTCGCGATCTAGACCTACTTATCAGATCAGACATCGTTCTCACAACCTACAAGACCCTTGCTAGTGAGAAAGCTAGTCCACTGGAGCACATCAAGTGGTTCCGGGTGGTCTTAGACGAAGGTTTGTAAATCTTCTCTGCCCACTACTAAATCTGGCTGACCTGGCATAACGGCAGCACACTACATCCGTCGCCCTGCTACTACTTTCCACCGGGCTTGCGCCAACTTGCACGCTCGGTCCCGCTGGTGTCTCACTGGCACGCCGGTCCAGAATCGACTTGAAGACGTTGGTAGCCTTCTCATGTTCCTGCGAGCTGAGCCTTTCCACAACTTGGCTCAATTCCGCCGACTCATCGTCGCGCCTTTTGAGCAACGTAAAGTGGTAGCCAAGGAGCGGTTGGTCATGCTGTATGACTCACTGATCTTGAGACAAACGAAAGACATCCTAGAACTTCCAGGCAAGGAGGAGCGTACGCGTATGCTGCCACTCAGCGATGGCGAGAAAACGCAGTATGATCGATCCTTGAAGCTTATGAATCGTTTCCTGCACCAGCAGATCGGGGGTCTCGACGATCATATTACTTTTACCGCGTTCCATGCCCATTTGCAACTCAGGATCTTCTGCAACCATGGCACATACCAGCCACCATTCTCCTTCCAACCATCCAACGCTGTGGACGAGGCAGAAGCGCGCCACGCTGAAGACGGAAGAGAGGACGCGACACTTTGCGTTCGATGTCAAGCAAGACGGCCGGTCATCGCGTCTGAGCGCAGAGAAGAGTCCTTTACCGACAACTGCGGGCACTTTCAGTGCCGCGAGTGCTGGGCGGAATTGAATCAGCAATTAACTCAATGCCCAAGATGCAGGCGGATCCAGACAACTCTGAATGATCCCTCGCTCGGGCTTCCCCAAGGCCCTGAAGAGCCTGATGACGGCGAGTATCATGCTGTTTTATCACAAGATAGGGATGTAAGTGGCGGACGCACTAATATCTCGGACAATTACTTCATGTCAGATGGGCATTCGACCAAGATAGCAGCTCTGGTTGATGATCTCATGGTTGCTGTACATGGAATGAATCGTGACACAGAGGGCAACTCCTTCAAGACGAAGAGGTCAGTGCGGTTGTCTTCCCAAGCCTGGTGCATGCAAGCTAACGATCCTGTCCTGATACCCAGCATCGTGTTTACTTGCTGGACTCACACTTTGGACCTAGTGGAAAGATACCTTAGGCACGCGGACATCGAGTGCTACCGTATCGACGGTAAATGTCCACTAAGAAAGCGTCAGCTGATTCTGGATGACTTCTCCCGGCTGGGAGGGAAACAGGTTCTGCTGATGACTACGGGAACTGGAGCATTCGGGTAGGTTCACCACACTAGTGCCTATAGTGTTCTCCGTGACATTGCTAAGAAGCTGTGGTATTGGAACAGACTGAATCTGACCGCAGCCAACCACATCTTTATTATCGAGCCGCAGTGGAATCCCAGTCTCGAGGACCAGGCAATTGCCCGAGCCATCCGCATCAACCAGCGGGACAAAGTCATTGTCACGCGGTATATCATGAGTGGCACGGTAGAGGAAGTATGAACTTAGGCTCTTTTATTCTTCAAAGGCGAGGTACACACGGTTATACTAACGAGTTCGTAGGCGATGCAGAACCAGCAAAAGACAAAGCGAAAGGCAGCACAAGCAGGATTTAGTAAACGAACTAGTTAGAGAAATATGCTAGCGGGTTGAGTCAAGCCTTATCCTGTTAGTTTACTATGTGATAGCACGGGACTCGAGGGTGCCATTAGCTTCAATACCTTATATAATGAGGATTGGACTGATAGAGAAAAGAGAGGGAAGTGAGCACTGGACGTTAGCGTGAAGTGACAAGTTATTGCTAGATAAATACTAGAACCCCTAGCATGCTTGGCCTATGAAAGAGATAAACAGCTTGAACGCCTGGCCCGCTATAGATAAGATACAACATCATACTTAAGTACTGAGTGGGAGCTGGAAGCGCAGTGCCTTACCTATCCGATACATAGCCCGTAAAATGCTCGTTGAGCAAGAGTCAGGCAAGGTTCGTTATGCGGGCTTACGCTAGTCTAAGTAGTAATAGAGAGCTATGATCGCAGGGCTCTAGGTCAGCTGCCTCGAGGAAGCCAAGATTGCAGTGCCTTGGTTTTCTCTACTGAAATGCGGTTGTGTATTAGTGCTTGCACTATTATTAGTAGTACTTCATGGGAACTAAAGAACAAAACTCTTTAGTTGCTGAGAAGAAGCTAAAATTGCAATGCGGGGGTGTAGCGAGATGCAACTCGAGAACTTGGAAGGAGCTGATTGGCCGTCTACTGAGAAGGAGCTAAAATTGCAGTGCTCCCGCATGTGAAAAAGCCCAAGTTGCCGGGCGCTGTCAAGGTGTGCCTGCTCAACTGTTCCGAAATGACTGAAATTGCAGTGCTACCGTGAAATGAACCTAATATGTGCTGATGTTGGGCAGCTGTGCCTGCTGAACTGCTCTGACGAGATTAAGATTGCAGTGCTGTAACCCACTGAAGACCGCAGCACAGGCGGGGGGATGCTGATACTAGTAGGTCAGCCGTCCTTAGATTACAACAGTCTGAACTGCCTGACCGACTATCGAGAGGGAGCTAAAATCACAGTGTTGTAAGGGCCTCATGATGCTGTAGTGGGGGAGATGCCTGTCGCTCAGCCGTCTATGGATTGCAACAGTTGAAATGCCTAGCTGACTATCGAGAAGGAGCTAAAATTGCAGTGCTGAGGGGTCAGGCTCAGCAGCCCTCGAGAACACGGCTCATAATCGCTCCTTTCCTCCTCAGACTTTCACACCCCTGACTTCCGTAAGCATGGAATCGCTCTATACATCTCTCTATGTTGTGTTTCTTACGTTAAGCAGACTATTGTTTCCGCCTTATTAATAGCCGCTACTGCTTCCCCTCATAGTACTTAGACGGATATCTATAATCCTCCTATCAGGGCAGCTTAAATATAGGCGTGGCAGTGCCCGCGTATCTAGGTACTTTTTGGCCATCCCATGGTGCCTGGCCGTCTGCTGAGAAGAAGCTAAAATTGCAGTGCGGGGGTGAAGCGAGCTGTAACTCGAGAACTTGCACGGAGCTGATTGGCCGTCTGTGATCTTCGCGTCTACTGAGAAGGAGCTAAAATTGCAGTGCTGTTGTCAATGATCGCATAGATCCGGGTTGGGGATCAGGCGTCTAGATTTTAATAGTCTAAACTGCATGGCTGACTATCAATAATGAGCTAAATTGCAGTACTCATATTGCGCAGCTGAGATGTGCCTGCTTAACCGTTTTAGCAAGACTTAAATTACAGTGCTCCTAGGGTCTGCAGATGTAGGATAGTGCAGGTCGATTAGCCATCCATGTATTGCAAATGTCTGGACTGCCTGGCCATCTGCTGAGAAGAAGCTAAAGTCGCAGTGCTGGTACACCGCACAGCAACTGTGTCTTCCATGAGAGAGCCTACACAGGTGAGGAAATGCTGCAATTGTAGTGCTATAAGGTCGCGGTTAGCTATCCATAGCGCCGGGCCAGCTACTAAGAAGAAGCTAAAATTGCAGTGCTCCTACACTTGTCTGTGCCCACTACCAGCGATGGTGTGCTTCCTCAACTGCTCTAACGAGGCTAAGATTGCAGTGATTTCTGAACCTGCATATGTGATAGTCAGCTGATTTATTAATTGTTTATAGATTGTAAGAGTCTGAAATGCTTAAGCTACTGTGGAGAAGGAGTGAAAATTGCAGTGCTCGTTTTGCGTAACTGAGATGTGCCTGCTTCACTCCTCTAATGAGACTAAGATTGCAGTGCTGCAACCGCGAAGGCGCAAGGATTGTGATTAATTAGCCGTCTATGGATTGCAAGAGACTGAACTGGCTGAAAAACTGTTGAGAAGAAGCTAAAATCGCAGTGCTCTGCATTAGTCAAGGTTGTCGTGGCTCGAGGAGGGCGTGCTTGCTCGAGTGCTCTAATGCATATAAGATGCGCTGGGCAGCCATAGCCTGCACGGGTAAGAAGAAGCTATAATTATAGTGCTTGAGTTGGCCATCTAATGGTGCATAGCCGTCTACTGAGGAGAAGCTAAAACTGTAGTGCAAGTAGGAGGCGAATAGCTGTCTGTAGTGCCTAGCTGCCTGGGGTGCCCGGCCGTATATCATGCTGCTTAGCCGTCTCCTAAGAAGAAGCTAAAATTGCAGTGCGCCGTGGTTATCAATGGGTCCGACGTTTATAGGGCCTGCCGATTGCCGAGAAGAAGCTAAAATGATAGTGCTACTAACTGTTCTACTGAGGAGATGCTGATTAACCAACTGTCTGTGTATTGCAATAGTTTGAATTGCCTGGCTATCCTAAGAAAGATTTAGAATTGTAGTGCTCTGCCTTTGGCTCCTTGGTCATTAGCCGGCCATCCATGGTGTGGACCCTGCCTAGCCAGCTGCTGAGAAAAAGATAAAATTGTAGTGCTAATGTTCCGTAGCTGCGGAGATGCCGATCAATCAGCCATCCATGGATTGATTGTAAGAGTCTGAGGTGCCCGGCTGTCTACTAAAAACATGCTAAAATTGCAGGGCTGATTGATGTCTATGTAAGAAAGGGCAGTCAAGGTGTGCCTGCTTAACTGCTCTAATAAGACTAAGTTTGTAGTGCTGAATCCCAACGGACTGGCTGTCTGTGAGAAGGAGCTAGAATTGCAGTGCTATAAGGTGCCTGGCCATCTACGGTGCCTGATTGTTTGCTGAAAAGAAGCTAAAATTGCAGTGTGTTGCCCCACCGGCCCGCCGACAGGTAACGGCTTGTGTGACCCCTCGTGCTGCTGCCGATAATATTCAAGGCTGCCGTGGCTTGAGGAGGATGTGCCTGCTCAAGTGCTCTGACGAGACTAAAATTACAGTGCTGGGCAACCAACAGTAATAATTAGCCGTCTTTGGTGCCTAACCGTCTGCTAAGAACAAGCTAAAATTGCCAGTGCTTGTGTGGGTGGCACAGCACAGGTTGAGGAAATGCTGGTTGATTAGGCGTCTATGCGAATACAAAAGTCTGAAATGCCTGGCTAACTGCTGAGAAGAAGCTAAAATGCAGTGCTGGACGACTTACTTCCGCTCGCGCCTCTCTTTTGAGTTATAAATGATCCCGAGAGGCGTATGAAAAAGGGCAATCAAGGTGTGGCTGCTTAGCTACTCTGACGAGACTAAGATTGCAGTGCTGCAGGACACGGACATCGTTTGCGACGGTACGAGACATAGTCAACAAGTCGTTCGGCCATCCGTAGTGCCTAGCCAGCTGCTGAGAAGAAGCTAAAATTGTAGTGCTGGTGTAGGTGGACTCAACGTGCAGTAGATACTGGTCAAAGCCACCTCGTCTGACTAGACACAGCCTGCAGGGGTCAGGAGGAGCTGAAGTTGGAGTGCTCGAGTTCGCCGTCTAATGATGTTTGGCCGTCTGCTGAGAAGACGCCAACATTGCAGTGCTCTTGCCACGTCCACGTAGCCAAGGTCTGCCTGCTTCACTGCTCTGACGAGACTAAGATTGCAGTGCTGCCGCCCGCCCATCTTCAAGGCTGCCCCGCCCCTCCTTTAGAGACAGCCTGCACAGGTGAGAAGGAGCTCAGATTGCAGTGCTGCTGCCTCACGAATCGAGGCTGGGCGTGCCTGTTTAATTGCCCCAACGAGACTTTACAGTGTCGTGCCTACTGATGATCGTCAGCTGATCAACCAGCCGTCCGTGGATTGCAAGGGTCTTAACTGCCTGTCCTACTTTTGAGAAGGAGCTCGGATTATCTTCCTCGTCCTCCTCTCCGCGACGATGCTCTGCAAAGCCTGCAGCGCCATCGACTTCCGTCCGCTGCTGCCTGATGCTCCCGACGAGGTATGCCATGTCCTGCACCAGAGTCGCGCATCGCTCGACGACTCGCTCGCTGGGGGCTGCGACCTGTGTCGGCTCATCCGCAGCAAGCTTGGTGCTCACGAGGTCCCCAACAGTATCTGTGACGACCTGGACGCCTACGTCGTGTTGCAGAGGCTGTCGTCCACCGCGAGGTCCGTCCTCGTCGCCAGTCGGCTCGGTTTGGCCATGCTGGACATGATTGACCCGGTACCAGGTCTGCGTCCTACAGGAGTCGCTCACGCTGCGCCACGAGATCTACTACTGACCCGTGAGCCGTTGCAGCCATCTATCAGCCTAGCAGGACCGAGATGCGTACAGGGCCTTGTATGTCTGTGAGCCATGAAGAGCGGCCCAGCAAAAGACAGCGAAATGCCCGTCCTGGAGCTTCTCAGAGCGTCCACTCTGCTCAGGGCCTTGAAAACGATGCTCAAGGGCCACGAAGCTCAGACCCAGGCCTTAAACTGGCTCAAACTTGGCTTCAGCAGTGTCACCGCCAGCACGGATTTTGCCGCGCAAGGAAACCAGCGCTGTCATCAAAGCAGCCAGTGCTGCCGACACGACTCATCAATGCTAGCAACCCACAGTCCCCCGTCCTAGAGGAGATGCGCCAGGGTCGCGTACCTTACGTCGCAATGAGCTACAGGTGGGGGACTGGTGCGAACATGCGGACTCTCGAGTCAAACATCGACGTTCATATTGCAGGCATCCCCGTAGACACCTTGCCTCAAATGTTCATAGATGCCCTGCATGTCATCCGAGTCCTCGGCTATAAGTATCTCTGGATCGATGCTCTCTGTATTATTCAGGATAACCCCGACGACCTCGGAAGGGAACTGTCTCGCATGGGCGACATCTATCAGAACGCGGACTTCACCATATATGCTTCTGGCTCGGCCAGCCCGCAGATTGGCCTGTTTGCGAACCACGATCCACGGGTGTGCCAGCCTTGTCAGCTGACTATCACTACAACATCAGGTCTTGAGCCAGTTGTAGAACAAGTAACACTCGCGGCCACGTATATGTACAGAGACATTCTTGAGACTCGGGGCTGGATCCTGCAGGAGCGCGTTCTGTCCACTCGCACCATCATCTTCAACGGGCAGATAGCTTGGCGTTGTGCTTTTGGGGACGCGCAGGAGTCCGATCCAGACTTTCGCGAGAGGCCGCGCCATCTTGTCGAGCCCGATCTTGGGGCTCTTGAGAGATTACGCCAGTCCATTCTTTCTATTCGCTCTAGAGAGTTCAACACAGTGGACCATTTTCGGTTGTGGTACGCCATGCTCGAGATCTACAGCGAGAAAGACCTCACGTCGATATCAGACAACCTTCCAGCCCTATCAGGTCTAGCGGCTCTGTTCCAAGAGGCGCACGGTGCTTCTTACGCGGCAGGACTATGGAACGAGGACCTCCGTCGAGGGCTAGCTTGGTACGTGTCGTTGAACGACGAACGTAGGATAAGTGATTCGCCTTGTAAGCCGTCGTGGTCTTTTGTAGCCGTGGGCAAAGTTCGCATCAGGTTCTACTTACCGGACGAATCCTCGTTCATAGATCTCGGTCCTGAATCTCTCAGCGCGAAATGCACGCCCAGCACGTCCAATCCCTACGGGCCGACGAGCGAAGGTACACTCACTGTTTCCGGGTGGCTGCAAAAGGTAACGATTGTATATGACAAAACCTTCGAGAATGCGAGAATCGGGTCGGCATATGGCAAAGCGGCTACGGGCAATCATTCTAACATGGACCTGATGGACCCGGTAGTTCATCCCCGGTATCCGGCACTGTTGATCAACCCGCAGACCAAGGCAGTGGTGGCCGAGGCAGCACTCGATCGTCCATGGCTCACAGCTAGTGCAGGAGCATCCCCCTTGAGTCAAAAGCACGAACGTGCGGCTTGGTGTTTGTTGCTCAACACGCATCGCTCGCTAGGCAAAGTTCGATGTACTCTCCTGATCCTGGACAAGGACGAGGGCACGGGGCATTTCAGTCGTTTAGGCCTTGGGTTCATGGGAGAAGAGCACTTGGCGTGGTTCGGCATTCCTCGCGCACAGTACCTTGTCGCACCGAGGAAACAACGTGTAAATGCCACTGTCCAGATTGTTTGAAGGGGTTGCCACTTATACACGCGGCTCTTATAGGGAAGCTCTTTTGCGAGCACCGCCTTACTCTCAAGTCCCATCCCAGTAAATGTTGACAAGACGCTGGATTCCCTTGCACATAGTCTGCAATTATACTTTATAATCCATGCGAAGATGAAAGTTGAACTTCAATGAGTCCAGTTCTCTACGAATGATGGAAGATGCGTCTCGCGCAAGAGCAAAGCTCACGTTCCAGCAATCATTTGTTGGAAAAGTGCGACCTCAGACGCCTCTCCCTCCGAAGACCTCGCTATATAGCATTTTGGATGCGTCACCATCAGCCTAGAGTACGCCCTCTCCACTGATGTCAGTTTCATAGCCGGCACGCCCTTCTCGGGCCATGGCAACTAGAAATGGACCCCAAGTCGCAGCTGCCCCACTGCCCCCAAGTCCCAGCACTGCAATTTTAGCTTCTTCTCAGCAGACGGCCAGGCACCACAGACGGCAATCTATAAGTAGTATGTGTTCCAGGAGCACTGCAATTTTAGCTTCTTCTAAGGAGCCAGCTAGGCATCTTAGACTATTACAATTTATAAATAGTAGTTATAAACAACTCTCTTAGTGTGACTTTATAATAATCCATAAATATAGAATAATATATATATATACTAAGCACTATAATATAACGTTTTCTTGCTTACAAGACTCTGCAATCTTAGTTTTATGAAGGTAAGTTAAGTAGGCATACCAGGAGCCCCTTGGTCATTCGGGTTGGAGGATGTCTGTCCGCTAGCCGTTCTGCTCCACCGCGGCGATTTCATTTTGCATGATTCCGATCTGGAGTTACCGACCTACGTGAACGCTATATAGCAGTTTACATGTGACACTATCAGTCTGGGGTACGGCTTCTTCTATTAGCTTCTCAGCCGCCTACTGTTACAAGTCAGCTAACATGGCCTGCAGAATGGGCCGTGGAGGTTACGAAGTACCAGCAGGCACGGCATAGAAACTGAGTCAGTAAGAATGTAGCTATAGGCTTAGTAGCTAAATTAAATAAAAGTTATATAACTTAAGTATTTTAAATTATTATAAAAAAGTAATTTAAAAAAATTATAAATATAAAGTAATTTAAAAAAATTACTATAAAAAGTAATTTAATAAAAATAATTAATATATAAAAAATAATTATTATTATAATTAATATAAAAATTAATTTTTAATATTTAATTAAATATTTTATTATAATTAAATAGGATTTATTTTTAATAATTAAAATTATTATTATTACTACTTAATAAGTAATATTATTTATTAATACTTCTTTAAAGTATATTTTATTATAAGCTTAGCTTATTTAATAATAAAAACCTAATATTTACTTTTACTAAGTGAGATCGCATCGTTACACCTACGATGATCCCATACAGGGTAAGGCACCCTATATTGGTAACCAGTAAATGAAAGTGATTCTCCTAGTGCTTATTATAATATACAATGCAACAAGATTCAATCTATCTAGTTTCTATAAATTTATTTATATGTGAATTCATTCTTGATCGCTATGGATCTCTGTAGTTTCTTACGTAGCAGGCACAAGGTAGAAGCACGCAGCATACATTGTTTACACAGGCGCAGTTCGTTCACATAGAGACCTAACCGTCCTAAGTGTTAGCTACAGCACATTTACCCTCGACAACATGTAATGTTAATAAGAGAGCATACGAGTAAGGAGTCGGTATATCGACCTTCTACTACTCTCAGGTTGCAATAAAAGTTTCTCATAGGGACAGCCTCATAGCTAGCCATCTGCAGCAACGCGCTAAGCCTTTGGCCAGCCTACTCAACCCAGTCATATACCAAGTTCGCAGTCCTCTCCTCCACCCCCTTGGTAATCCTGACCTGCCGCACATACCGTCTTGCCCCCTCCACCTCCTGCACACCCCAGACATGCTCCAACGTCCACCCAAGGACCAGTGACTCAGTGACAATGTGTACATGTTTGTCTCCGTCCTTCCAGCCGGCCCGTAGGAACTCACTCTCGATTGCGGATAGGTCCGTAAGCCACTCGGAGCGAACGCGCAGGGTGCCAAAGTCCGGGATCTCTACTTCGCGTGGCTTGGAATCGAGGTATCGCTCCTCGGATGCCATCTCCTTGCCGTTGATGGTGCTCTTGACCGAGATGAAGTCGACGGGGGTGTCGTCGATTTGCTGGGTTGTTTGGGTGATGTTCACGACGATTGGGGCAAAACTGGCGGCGGTACGTTTGAACCATGATAGTCCTTGCTGGATTGATTGGAATGAGACTTATGTTAGTGGCTCTGCGGTACCTCGAAATGCGGTCTTGATCAGGGATGTAAAATGCTTGCTTACAAGCTCCAGGACCTTGTCCAGGCCATTAGACTTGGCCTTATTCAGGGTGTATTTCCCCGTGAGATTCTCGATTGAAGCTGATTCTGGAAGAGACATTTTGGCTGCGTTCGATCGGGTTTAATAAAAGTCTGTGGACTTGCAGGCACTGTTGCGTGTGGGGGCTGCTGTGATTGATGGGGGTTCGGATGATTATAGGGGGGAGAGAGGTGAGAAGAAGAGAACAGGAAACACTTGGACACGGGGGCCAATCGCCTTTTTATGCCCACTGGCTCGGAAGTACATGCAAATAAGCAGAAGAGATGAGTATATAATTAGAACCTGCTCACGTCATATATCATGAAAGACGCTCTTTGCGGCATTCGGGTGCATTTCTATCCCGTATTGGAGAAGCACGTTCTACCCCTAGTCCTGGGACCTGAAGCGCGCTGCAGAATGGCACCGGGTCTGGCGCATGTTTAATAGCGCTTTATTGGAAAATATTACAGTCTGGTAAAAACTGAACCTGGAAATCAAGAGATGTTGAAAGGATATCCTGCGCGACAACCATTAGGTAAAGAAAACGCCCGCAGCTTGGTAATTCAACATGGAATCAGGGTTCTACAATCTCCTCTACGCCCAAACAACCCTCACGCTGCCGGTGCAACGGCAGCCACAGTGAACTTATCAAGAGCAGCCTGGATACTTTGTCCCAGCGCAGCAACCTGTCGATCGCTCTTGGTTAGTGACCGCACGCAAAAGATGAAGGCATCTGGAGGTTCAATCAAGGATGACTTACATGAGGTTTCCGCACGATGGAGAAGTGATCTCCGTCAATGACCACAGTTTCGGCATCACCAACAAGGCTGTCCCAGCCGTTGACGCCAAAGTGATATCTCTTCGAAAACAGGAACGTCCGCATGTCAATGTCGTTGTCGAACATGACATTCTTGCCAATCGGATCAATCGACAAGTCACGGCTCACCTCCTCAACCTCTTCAGGGTTGCGCATCGTGTCGCACAATCCTGATCGCGCCCAGATGATGAACGTCCCGTTCGTGGGGCGCCTGTCCTCCGGCATGGGTGTAGGATCGTACTTGCGCACGCAAAGGCTAGACGCCAGAAGGTGCTGCTTAACCAACGCCGTGAGCTCCTCGTATGTCTTTCTCTCGCCGTGTATGCGGGTCACCAGGTTGGCTTGGTTGACAATGTCGATCGTCGGCGCTGTGACGGAGAGATTGCGACGGGGCACCTTCATGTCAATAAGAAGTAGACCCTGCACCTCCTTGCCCTCGACAAGGAGCTGCCGACTGGCTTCGTAAGCGAACACGGCTCCTGCTGACCAGCCGCCAATCATGTATGGACCATTAGGCTGGACGGTCATCATGGCTTTCTTGTAGAGAGTTGCGACCTCCTCACAGCTGCAGGTGAAGTCGTAGGGATTGCGAAGGAATGGTGATTCCAGTGCATAGACAGGGGTGCCGGAGGGCAGCTTGGGAACGAACATGTAAGCGGAAGCAGAGCCTGCGCCGTCACAAATGAGGAACAGGGGCGTCTTCGAGCTTGTCTCACTGCCCTGGATCAGGACCGGCTTACTGATGTAATTGGAGAGATCGAACGCCGGCTCCAGATCCAGATCCGTCTCGAACGGCGTCTTGGGAGTCCCGGAGTGATCGACAGAGGACGAAGATGAGGCACCTTCCGAGTCACTGGCAGAGTCGGGGCCGCTACTGGAGGAGAAGGACACCCGCTTGCTGTTGATATCACCAATGGTGGTCACGTCCATGAAGAAGGACACAGGTAGCGTGATGCCGGTATTGCTCTTGACGGCGTCAAGGATAGCGATGCTCATCAGGGAGTCAACGCCCATGTCAAGCAGGGCGGTGCTGTCATCCAGTTCAGCAGGATCAAAGCCTGTCTCTGACAAGATGGCAGCGATTAGTGCATCGATGACATCGTCACCCTGAGCATCTTCATCACCAACACCAGCAGGTGCAGCATTGGTAACCTTTGCAGCTGGGGGAGGACCGTTGGTATGAGGAGCATGCGACACAGGAGTAGTGTGAGTAGCATGAGAACCCGCCTCGGGACCAGAGATGCCCAAAACAATGTTGAGGATACTCTTCTTCATCTGCTGAAACTTGACACCTTCGCAGTAGCCGATGATTTCGTTCCCATCGAGAAGGTAGACATCACCGATAGAAGCGCCCTTCTTCTCTCCGTCCCTCATGCAGACGTAGCTAAGGTACTCCTTCTCGTCTGTGAGGTCATCCGCGAGAGACATGCAGTCCAAGCCGCCAGAGATATGCGCCATGTCCTCGGGGTTCTTGCTGGAGCCATTCATCACGAAGCCAGCGAGATGCACAATGGTATCGCTCCAGTAGGGACTGATGGACCACTTGCCCGTACCCTCCAGCGAGCGCAGGCGGATGACACCAACGGCATCTTGCTGATCCTCGTCCATGTACAAGGAATGAATGCCGTGGTATTTTTCGTCGTACTTGACAACGGCATTGAACAGCTTATAAATGAATCGGCGCTGGAGACGCACCACATCCTCGTTATTTGGATCCATGAGAGCATCGATGCGGGCCTTGACCAGGGGCGTGAAGCGTGACCACTGAGACTTAGACTTGGCTGTGTCAATGGCCTTGACGACGCATTTACCGTTGTCAATGAAGCCGCCCTTGCCGGTGCGTGAACTGAATGTAACATGAACGTCTCCGTGCTTTGCGCTGGCCGATGCAACAACGCGAATCCTCTGGTCGCCGGCGTCCGTGGGAACGACAAGGGCGTTGAAGATGTCTAGATCAGCTAGAGCACCAAGCGGGGTCGGCTTTCCAGGAGACGACAAGCCCCAGACATACTTGGCAGCACCGCTAGCCATGTCGGAGAAGACACTTGTCGGGCAGAGAGCTGCGCCGTTGACGATGTGGCCATGGATGGCTTCATGTAGCTTCTCCTCAGCTGTATCGGACTCAAACGTAACAACGACCTCGTCTCCCTGAACCGTCTTGTCGACGATACGCTGTAGGCCTGTAGTCGAGAAGTCAGGCTCCGGAGGCGCTCCGATAGCCTTGAGACCGGCAGCACCAGCAGCTCCGAGACCGGGCATTGTGTCGTACTGGTACACATCCCAGAACTCACGCGTATCAAAGGCATATGTTGGGATGTCAAGTAGTGAGAGTGAGCCATGGTGCTCACGATGGCATTCAGCCCAGTTGACCTGCAGGCCGACGAGGTAAGCGCTCGCGAGTGAGCTTGCAATTGTCTTGTACGGAGTCTCGCCAGAGCGCAGGCTGGGGGCCAACCTGTCTTTAGGGACACCGAGGCTCGCCTTGACAAAGGATGTGCATACGGCGTGAGGGCCAGCTTCAATGTAGACTGTGTTCTCTGTGGCCAAGTTTGCCGCTGCGAGAGCACGTAGTGCATGGTCAAAGCGAACAGGCAGACGAGCCTGCTGCCTGAGGTACGTTGCGTTGAAGATACCGCTCTCCTTGACGACCTCGGCAGTCAGAGTAGATACAACGGGAATGCTCGGGGCGGAGAACACCGCTGCCTCTGCAATCTTTTCGTATTCGTCAAGAATGGGGTCGATCTGGGCCGAGTGGAAGCCGTAGGGCACCTCAAGCAACTTGGTACGGATGCCCTGAGCACGTAGCATTTCGTCTAACTCACGTAGCTTACGTACGGTGCCGCTGATCACGATTGACTCTGGGCCGTTGTAGCACGCAACCTGACAAGAGGACCCGTAGCCGCCGGCGACGATGCATTTCTGCACCTCATCGATGACAGCCACGACAGAGAGCATCGCGTACTCTCCGGTCTCGACCTTGTCCTGGATGAGGAGAGCGCGCTTACCAACCAAGAACAAGAGATCAGACTCGGAAAGAACGCCAGCGACACAGAGGGCTGCGTACTCTCCGAGGCTATGGCCCATGACAGCAGAAGGGCGCACTCCCCAGGACTTCCAGACGTGTGCAAGGGCAACCTCGAGGGACACGGTCGCCAACTGGATATCGACAGTCGAGCGGCCCTCGAGGCTGACGCTGGGATTGGTGATGATATCTGCGAACTTAGGCAGGCCAAGGTATGTGGCCAAGCTCTGTAAGTGATCAACCTTTGAGGCGAATCGACCAACAGTGCGGTAGAGCTCATGACCCATGCCGGCATACTGAGAGCCCTGGCCAGTGAAGATAAAGACGGCATTGGCCTTGGGTGAGCTGCGGTGAGGTGCTTCCTCTTTCGAGAGGCTGTCCTGCAGTGACTTGATGATCTGCTGGACTGAACTGCCCACGAGAGTGCTGCGCCAGACCTCATGCATGCGACGAGCAGTCGTGGAATAGGCCACGTCGGCAAGCTCAACATGCTGGTGCGTCAGAAGGTATTCCAGAAGACGCTGCTTGTTGCCAACAAGAGCAGGTTGTGTTCTGCCCGAGACAGTGACAACATGCCACGGGCGCTCATCGACTGTCTTATGAGGCTTGGCCGGCGCCTCCTCCATCACAAGGCAGGTATTGCCGCCAGCGGCATCGAAGTTGTTGACCAAGATGCGCTTCTTGCCATCACCAGCAGGAGAGGGCTCCAGAGTCGCAACCTTGCCCGGAATACGGACGTGAATCGCGTCGAGGTTCGGGAAGTGCGGGTTCAGGGGCTGGTCGGCGCCGACCTGTGGTGGGATGAGACCGGTTTCCAACATCATAGCCGCCTTAATCACGGCAGTAACACCGGCTGCGGCTTCGGAATGACCGACATTTGCTTTCACTGCGCCGACATAGAGAGGGTTCTTGCTTCGCTTCGAGCCAGCGAAGACGTTTGTCACGGACTTCATCTCGACCGAGTCACCGGCCTGGGTGCCTGTACCGTGCATCTCCACGTATGAGATGTCGAATGGATCAAGGCCAGCTTGCTGCAGAACTTGGCCGTATAGACGCTCTTGAGTCGCTGCGTGAGGGTGCGTGATGGAGATGGCATTGGCGGAGTGGTTGCGACCCCAGCCACTGATAACGGCATGGATGTTGTCGTTCTCAGCGATGGCATCCTCCAGACGCTTGAGCACAACCATACCGACACCCTCACCACGACAGTAACCATCGGCATCACCGCGGAAGGTCTTGCAGTTGCCAGTGTGGGACAGAAAGCCGGCTATACTGAGACCAGAGAACTCGAGCGGCGTGTTGGAGAGCTGCGCACCGCCGGCGAGAGCCATGTCGCAGTTCCGATCAAGGAGAGCGGAGCACGCGAGAGCAATTGAGGTAGAAGAAGACGAGCAAGCGGCGTCGAGGCTGTAAGACGGACCCTCGAACTTGAAATGGTAGTTGAGACGGCCAGGGGTAAATGCACGAAGGAGGCCTTGCACAGAAAAGATATCGACGCCGTGGACTGCCGCAATGTCTCGCCACTGCTCGGTGCACTGACCGACATAGACGGCAACGCGACTTGAGTCGGTGGATGGACTGGAGTCTGGGCTGAAGCCAGCATTCTCCAGGGCTTCGTGAGTGGTCATCAGGAGAAGGCGTTGCACGGGGTCCATCTGCATGGCCTCACGAGGGGACACGTTGAATAGACGCGTATCGAATAGTCCAGGGTCCTTCACGAAGCAGCCATGTCGGGCAGATGTGCTGTTCTTCTTCTTATTGGTAGCATCGTAGAACTCCTCCAGGGGGAAGTGAGTCCCTGGAATCTGCAAAAGCCAGCCGTCAGCTCAACGTGCTTTTGGTTGCAAAGGGCAGCTGCTTTTCAAGTACTCACAGTTACATGAGTATCTGTTCCTTTGAGAATCAGATCCCAGAATTCGGCCACATTATCGCTCTGTGGGAGGCGGCCAGCCATACCGACGATGGCAATGCGTCCAGATCCGGATCTTGCGTGGCTACGTTCCTTGACCTGTGCCGTCTTGGTGGTCTTGTAAACGATCCCAGCTTGCTGCATGCCCTTCTCCAGAGAGCGAAGCTGTATCGTAGGGCCAATGCAGGTCATGTCAATATCTCCATGACCGTACATGGCCACAAGAGTCGCCATGACGGTGTCAATCAGCCTCAATGGCCTATCGAAGCCATCTCTGAGCGCCCCTTCGAGAACGCCGCCGATGGTGTTGGCTTCATAGCGCTCACATGTGCTTGTGGAAATGATCTTTACACGAGAAGGGATCTCACGGCTGAGGCTTGGGATGTCACCCAGGATATAATCCACATCAATAGGCTGGAGATGAGGAGCGTGACCAAGCCCATGAACTGGCATGGGAATGAGGGACCTGTCTTTCAAGGCCTCGGACCAGGGAATGAGCTTTCTCAGTGTAGATGGAGGGCCGCTGAGTGTGGACCAGCTGGGCCCAAGAACACTCAGGTAGGCTTGTCGGTGCTTTGGGATGTTCTGGAAAAGGTCAGGTCGAGTCTGATAACGTTGCAGTCACAGATTGATGAGATGGAAAATATAAGAACATACATTTGCTTGATGAAAGTCGTCAAGGATAACCTTGAACTCATCATCGGGAAGATCTCGGACCACGTAGGACCATGTCCCGGGGACCTCAGTATCCTCGATCTCCAAGGATCGCCTGGAGCTGCAAAGAGCGATACGAACTGCTGCTGGAACAAAATCGAGCGCAAGATCGACGAGATCGACTGTGTTGGTGGCACCAGCAGCAACAGCAGCAGGGAGCAAACCAAGGCAAAGTCCAATGACGGTTATATCATCAGTCAGGATGCTAGGGTCGTTCTCAGAGTGACTGAAAAATGTCAAAAGTTAGTTACTGTGTAAACTTGCGGCAAGCAAAGGGGATCTGCGTCCTTGCTTGCATGATATAAAGTGCGGTAGAAACGTACATGATCAACTCTCCAATGCGGCCGATGTAACAGAACACGGCAGAAGCCAAGAGCGATGAGCCATCAGTCTTAGCGTGCTGCTCTGCATAATCTAGGATGGAAGTGAAGGGAGGAATCCTGCCGAGCGCATCGCCATGAGACGCCAGCTCGATCTTGAGGGCATCACAAGACCCTTGCAGGAAGTTTGTGAGTAGGACGGACTTCTTGGACTGCAGTGCGAGATTGCGGATGCACGCAATCATGCTGTCCATCTGGTCTCCATAGAGAAGGAGCCGTTGAGCCGGCAACGCGTCATCCATGGTTACGTGGACGATGCGTATTGTGAGAGGGTGCCACGGGAAGATGCGCGATAGGGATGGGATGGAGACGATGCGGTCGAAGTTTAATGAAAAGCAAGAATCGGCATAAGAGAAAAGAGGAAGAAAAGAGATAAGATGTTACACAGTGGTATAAAGGTTCTCTCTTTCTCTTCGTCTCTTGCTCCTGTTCCCGTTGAGGAGTATGCAGGATATCCAGGACCAAACTACGCACGAACACCTTTATTAACAAGGACCCTGATTATATATCTAAATCTGGAGACTCCTGCCACCTGGCATTTGCCAGCTACTCTAGCAACTCCTTCCTCCATGCTGACTCGACGATGGTAAGGGTGTTGAAGCCTGATCCTGAATACAGGCACGGCACAGTATCAACTAAGAGGCACAGTCAGTCCTGGTCTTATTCCTTTCCAGGAACAGCAGGAACAGTAATGGAGAGGGCGTGCGCCTTGAATGCATGACCCTTGACAGGTCCAGATACACGAGGAGATACCAGGATAAGGTACCTTAGATACAGATTAGTCCTAATGCACGGTCGGCGACATTCGGGACGCATAGGGCGTAGCTGATACCAGAATTGTAACCCTACCTCACTCTAGCAAACAGAACCTTGTAAGTGTTGCAATCTACGGAACGGGGCCCATCTGACGCCCATCAGCAGCGCGTACAGTGCGTACCAGGTTCCGATACGATGTGGTTGGGTCTGGACGGTGTTTGTTGGTTGCACTGCAGTCAAAGGAAAGGAAATGTGGTATTGCTTCCGATTCGCCGACAGCTTGAGGAACCCCCCATTGTCCTCTCAATTAATTACAATCTCACCGATGCAGCCGCACGTCTCACATTGGACTGTACACTCCCTATTCTCTTTGTCGCACCTCGGGGGGTTTCTTGTTAGTAGAGCCAGGCACTGTACGTACGAGCTGTTGGTCGTGGCTATCACGTATGACATGACATTACTGGCCGTTCCCTTTCCCCTTCCATTCATTTTCTTTTCTCGCCTCTTTTCTCTGTTTCTGCGGCTCCTTCGCTTTACACACAGCCACGGCCACTTCTTCAGCCCTTGCAACACCATCCCTCTTCCAACTCTCTCCCTAGTACAGCGCAGTCCAGTGCAGTCACGTCAGCAAGTGGGACACCATGAGCGCTTTTTCATCGTCTCTCCAGGCTGGCCCTTTCTCATTGCTTGCACGTCAAGTAGGCGGGACCCTCGATGACCTCCAGACAGGCTGCCATGATGAGGTTCCCGGACTAGAGCCCTGGTATGGCTATGTCCCCTCGCTCGCCGCCGGCGTCACCTTCTCTGTCATCTTCGGCCTTCTCCTCCTCGGTCATGTATTCAACGCCACCAAGCCGCCGCGCACGCACTCCATCATCCTCGCGATCAGCGCACTCACCGAGCTCATCGGCTGGGCCGCCAGGACGTGGGCCTCCAAGTGTCCCTACAACAAGGCGGCCTTTACGATGCAGATCATCACCCTCATCATCGCCCCCGTTTTCGTCACGGCTGCCATCTACGTCCTGCTGGGCTTGGTGATCGGCATGCGAGGCCACGCTTACTCGCTTATCAAGCCTCGTCTGTACATCTACATCTTCTGCACATGCGACGTTATCGCCCTCCTCGTTCAGGCAGCTGGTGCCGCCCTGGCTAGCCGTGCGTTTGATCAGGGCAGAGATACCTCCCGTGGCGCCCACATCGTCGTCGGTGGAGTTGTGTTCCAGCTGGTCACCATGACCGTCTTTGCCACATTGTTCCTCATCTTCTTGTATCGCTCGAGGCAGGTGGCTTCCTCCACGCCGCTGCTACTCATGATAGCCTCGCTCTGGGTCAGCTTCTTCGCCGTCTTCATCAGGAGCATCTTTCGTTGTGTCCAACTCGTCCAGGGCTTCAAGGGCCACCTCAGCACCACGGAGGCCTTCTTCATCGCTCTTGATGGCGCCGTCATGTCTCTGGCCATTGCGGTGTTCAACTTCATTCGTCTTCCAAATTCGGCAGGCAGTCGACGAGAGAAGCCGCCTGCGAACTTGGATGGCAACACCAACACCAACGCCAACGCCAGCTCTACCACCACCACTTGATCATTTCACATTTCACACCTCTGAGAGGAGTGCAGAGGACAGATACCAGCAAGAGATACCGTACTCTGAGACACGACTGTTACACAACATTGGACTGGTTACGCAGGCAGGAATCAAATGCGGCGTATGAGTGACGGTGTGAATGAGCTACCGGAAGGGTTACCCCCACCTAGGACATCTATGGTACCCATTGTACGCATGGAAAGTCTAATTGATTGGCACGGTGCAGGGCTGAGGCAGGTTGGGTGGATGAGGCAGTGCGAGATACGAACCCAACTTAGGCTGTCAGCAATGCAGATGTCTCATATCGATCCCTTCACTGTGCTGACTTCACTGTGCTGACCTGCATGAGGCCACCCAAGTCCTATCATCCGCAGTGAAGAACACCAATCGTGTCATTTACTTGGCAGCATCGTCCCGTCCTTCCCCTGCATCAATATTTATACCTAGTCAGGTACCTACATTTCTAACGCCACCCCCCTTCCTCGGCGACAACGGCAACCGGCATCGATATGCATGTTATAGAACTTCCTACTCTAGATACTGGTACTAGTATGGTACGTTCTTAAAGTTTATGCAGTCATCCTGTGCCTTATCATTCCGCAGCCTTGGTAAGACATCGTTGCTGACGAGCCTAGGATGGATTGGAACGACAATGCTGGCCGGCCCGTGCTTACGAGAGGATATAGAACAAGGTACTTTGTGATTCATATAATTAATTCACCAGTGGAGGACGAGGAGAGACCACAAGGCGCTGATGCTGCTTCTTCTGTATTTCCTAGCAACCTCTTACAAGGACCCAGTGAGACACGATATCCACTTCCGCTTGTCCGTCAGTTCGTCCACCTTTGTTCACTTTGCCGTCTTTTACGTGCATTTTTATGTTTGTGAGCGTACTGCGCTCCTTAGTTCGGCTCTTCCTCAAAGGACATCAAGCTCACACTCTGTAGCAATGACTTTGCCAAGCGTCAGCGCAGAGCCAGTCCATCCGGCCAGGACGATATTGGCCGTCATTACTGTGGGCAGGTCTACGTCAGGAGGTGAGTCCTAGCTTTCTTCGCCTCTAACAATTCTCTTTGTCTTTATGCACCTTGACATAATCACAGTCTGTCGATCCCGAGCTTACCAACATAGCCGCCATCATCGAGATCTGTCGTGTCTTACACCAGAGGGGCCACACCATCCACTTGGCCTGCCTGGAAGGCCAGCAGTCCATCTTAGGCGCCCAAAGCTTCATCTCCAACGTCACCGTTGTCGGTCGGGCTGTTTCCTCCGACGAAGATACCCTGATCCGCAAGCTACGCTCTGAGTCAGATCTTAAGACTGCCAGGGGCAGGGCCAACCAGATGGCCGCCTTTCGCATCATGATGAGCTGGTGGCCAGAGACTTTCCATAACCTCAAAGAGCTCTGCACCCGTCAACGCCCGGACTTTATCTTCAGCGAGGCTCTGGCTGATGCCTCCGTTGACGTCGCCGCATTGCTCAACATCCCCCTGGCTGTCAGGTACCCGCAGCTTCCCAGCATTCCGCAGTCATACATCCCTGGTATGGCAGGATTCGCGCTCAAGCATCTGACGAGTGAGCATGCGAGTCTGTGGGACCGTATGCAGGAAGAACTACACCGTGTGAAGATGCTCTTCTCAGCACGTCACTTCGCCCTGGAAAGGCGGCGTATGAACCTGGCAGCAGGTATCAAACCACGCATGCCATCGCCCAAGGCAGACTACCTTATCTTTGTCAATCACTTCTTCGGTCTGGAAGTACCACGCCACCTACCGCCACTTGTACATCCTGTTGGCCCCGTTCTGGCTGAGCAGTACAAGCCGATTCCTGATGGTGGCCGCGTTGCCCAGTTTCTTGAGACGCACCATGCCGTGCTACTCATCGCTTTCGGTACGCATGTTGTTACACCCTCATGGAGAATCCACCGTCTGATCCAGGGGGTGAATGCGGCTATCAAAGAGGGCCTTCTGGATGGCGTTATCTGGGGTCTCAAATCCCGAGACGACCTCGATGGTTCCATCAAGCCTCCCTTCCCAACCGGGCAGGAGGATATCCTTGATGCATCTGTCGACTATGAATCCGTCCTGGGCAACAGCGATCCTTCTTGGCTTGTAGAGCCTTGGGTTGAGCAACGCGCGATCCTCGAGCATCCATCCACTAGCCTCTTCCTTACTCATTGCGGCACAGGCTCCTGTATGGAAGCCGCCTACCACGGCGTTTCCGTACTGGCTATGCCCTTCTTCGGTGACCAGCCTGCAAATAGCAAACGCCTCGTCACCGCCGGCGTCGCATTGGAGCTGCACAAAGACCGCTTCACTGCTCGGAGCACACTCGCTGCCATCACGAGCATCATGCGTGATGATGCCGCCCTTTTTGCACGCAACACCCTCCGGCTACGACGTATCGCCCACGTCAACTCTCAGCGGAAGCACCTCGCTGCACAACTCATTGAGGAGGTCATGTACGACCATGAGCTGCGATTCGAGGATGAAGACGTCAATCCCAACCCAGAAGCAGGCCCGAAGCAGACGTTCAGCAACACATGGGGCGGCATAGAGATAAGGCCTATGCATCTACAAACATGTGATTCACGTATGGGATGGTGGAAGAGGACGAATTGGGACATGTGGCTGCTATTCCCAGCCTTTTTCCCGTTCCTGTTGGCCAAGAGCCTCATGTAATGCAGGGCCTCAGATAATGTGATTTGTTAGTCTTGACGTGGCCAATTAACTCAATCTCAACCTCACGTGTATTTCTATTTAGAGTTGCAATCACGACATGGGGACGCAAATAATCAGGCCATGGTTGATTTTGACGTGTTCTCATATTCACTCCCTGCACTGCTGCAACATCGTGCAGATCTCGACGAGTTTGTATTTACACTGTATACACTCCCTCCCTGTCCGGCAACTGCATGGGTTGGTTGCAACCATTACAAGGCCAAGAACAACCAACCCGCATATTCCTTGTCTCTATGGCTCGCTTATTCATCGGACGACAAACGGGGACCTTGATAAGCCCGCCGCGGAATGATCACCAACAAGGGTGCTGCGGCTCTTATCGCGCATGGCGGTAATGTAACGCTGATGCATCCAATTCTAAGCACGCAAGATGGTTCCTAATGACATACTTGCCGATTTTGTTCACAGGGCGGATGTAGATTATTCGACATCCAGCCAATATCGTATTGGTATCAATTCACAGACCAGTGAGACAGGGTGGCGCCGGCACGTTGCGCTTGGCGCAATTGGGGGGCGCATGCATGGCTGACGGCGCTTGAGCTTCAAACAGAATCGGGAAACCAGCCGAAAAAAGTAAATTGATATGCGAGAAAGGGACATCTGGTTCTTTTGACTTTTCAGGACTTGTTAGCCCGTAGTCCTAACATTGGGTCTGCGCAAAGGTTCCTCCGTCTTACATCAATATGCAATTAATTACTGTATTGCCTCCGTGGCTGGGTTGATAGTCCTTCTCGCGCAATCGTGCAATACTCTTACTGGCTACCAATATATGTTATCTCACCAACACTCTCAGGCGGGTCGGAAACTTTTGTTTACCGCTCATCGTCTTACGTGAGATACGGCAAACACGGCAGCGAAGAGTCTGGATTGCGATAGGACTATCGTCCCCTGTTCCATGCTGGTCACTTTATAGTACACCTACAATACAGGTCGGACGAGCGGGCCGTGCCGCTCACACGTAAGATCAGCTCCAGGGCAACGTGCTGACTGGTCGGGCAACCGGCAAAGGAATGATTATACTAACAATAAGTATTACGTTGGTGGTGTAGGGCGCCCGATGGATATGCCTGGTATTTCACGCCACTTACACAGGAAGTACACCGAGGTGTCCCGACACCCGCGTCTACCAGCACCGTACTGCAATTCTTTCTTGTTTTGCGTCTGCCCTAAGTTGAGAAGGGGTCTTTTCAGCGTTGTTTTGACCATCTGTACAATTTCCATTGCTACTGTGCTTCCGACCGCCCCGCCATGGACAAGCAAACACCTGAGGCAGATGCTGTGCAGCAGCCAACCCTAGAGGCGACCGTAGGCACTGACGTTTCTGCAAGTAAGGTGGATAAACACGATGACGATTCTCAGGTAGATGCGGTAAGACCATGACGATATGCCAGAGAAAAAAGTGTAGGATTTGACTGAAATAAATGCAGATACAACCTCAGTCAGACGAGGTTCAAGCAGAAACGGTGAAGGTTTACCCGGAATCTCAGCCAGAGGCACCGCAGTTTGAGGAAAAGGATGCAAAAGAGCAACAACCTCCAGACACCATCGAGGAGAAGGATGAGAAAAAGGAGAAGAAGAAGAAAGAGAAGAGGGCCGGTTACTTGTCCTTATTTCGCTATGCCACCCCCTTGGACCGACTAATCCTCCTCTTCTCAACCATCTGTGCCATCGCCGCTGGAGCTGCTCTCCCTCTCGTCACGGTAAGTAGCCTTTTACCTGAACTCACCAACAACCTCAATCATAGAGTACCATGTCGCGTAACAAGGCTAAGTAAAGAACCACTAGATCTTCATCGGCGGCGCCATAGCGGACGTTCGCAAATTCTCCGCCGGCGAAACAACCCCAGATCAGTTCCGCCATGATGTCGCCAGCTACCCGGTCTATTTCCTCTACCTCGGCGCCGGGCAGCTTGTGGCCGTCTACTTTGCCATCCTGGGCTTCCTCTCTGTGGGTGATCATGTCGCGCAGATAACGCGGCAAAAGTACCTGCGTGCACTTCTGGAGCACGGCGTCGCTGGCTTGGATGGCATGGGCGCAGGCAGGGCCATGTCAGTCATGACGGAGGGTATTCAGCAGATGCAGACGTCCATCTCCGATAAGGCGGTTCTGATGGTGATGGCGCTTAGTACCGTTGTGACGGCCTTTGTTGTTTCCATCGTCGCCTACTGGCGGCTTGCCCTCATTGCCATGTCGCCTCTGATCGCCGTGATGCTGGTCCTGGCATTGTGCGGCCGCGCTATTGCTTTAAATACCGCAAAGGCAGGTCATGCTATTGCACAGGCCGCGAATGTGTCAGAAGAAGCTCTATCTTCGATCAATGTCGTCAAGGCACTCGGTGCATATCAGCCATTGGCGCTCAAGTTCCAGAACCACGTTCAAAAAGGGGTCATTTTCGGCTTCAAGGCGCGAATCCTGACTGGGCTTCTCATCGGCGGTTTCGTGGCTATAGTTATGCTCAACGTCGGTCTCGATCTCTGGATGGGCTCGCGGTATATCGTCGACCTCTCTACTGATTCTTCCTCTGTATCAACCATCATTCTGTCCATGATGATTGGGCTTTTTACGTTGGTGACTCTCTCGCCCATCGCTGCGACTATGGCCTCCGGTATCACAGCCAGCGCGGATGTCTTCAACACCATTGACGATGGAGGAGAGCATTTCAACGCCAGTGCATTCTCAGAGGATGGCCTCAAGCTCGAGCCTGAGGAGTTTACCGGCGGGATCGAGTTCAGAAATGTCACATTCGCGTACCCTACGAGGCCCGGCGCCAATGTTCTCCAGAACTTGAGTTTCAGCATGCCCGCGAACAAAACGACCGCCATTGTCGGCTCATCTGGCTCTGGTAAAAGCAGCATCATTAATCTGCTGGAGCGCTTCTACGAGCCGGCCAGCGGCGAGATCTTGCTTGACGGGCGATCCATAGACATCATCAACCCACGCTGGCTGCGCCAACAGATTGCTCTGGTCGATCAAGAACCTGCCCTGTTCACCGCAACTGTGCGTGACAACATCTCCCGTGGTCTCATCGGGACATCAGCAGAATCTCTCTCGGAAGTAGAGATAACGAGGCTGGTGGAACAAGCAGCCAAAGATGCTGGCGCCTATGACTTCATCAATTCGCTCCCAGATGGGTTCAACACGGTGTTGCGTGAAGGCGGCAAGTCTCTGTCAGGCGGACAGCGGCAACGTATCGCTATCAGTAGGGCGCTTATACGTAAACCAACACTCTTGCTGCTGGACGAGCCGACTTCAGCCCTGGACACGGTGACGGAGAAGCAGGTACAAGACACGCTTTCCCTCGCTGCTGAGAACAGGACTGTCATTGTTATCGCTCACCGCCTTGCGACAGTTCGACATGCGGACAAAATTATCGTAATGGGTGATGGGGCTGTCGCCGAGGAGGGGACGCATGAAGAGCTTATGGAGAAACGGGCCACGTATTTCTCTCTCGTCAACCTTCAGTCTCTCAGGAGCTCGCCTGACCCGACAATCGAGACAGAGGAAGCCGACACCACAACCAGTCAATCCTGCGACGAAGATGGTACTATCGTCAAGACGGAGACGGCTGCAGCAGCAGAATCGTCCGAACCCAGTACTGACCTCAATCTATCATCTACGGAATTGGAAACACATCCCACTAGCGCTGAAGATAGTGATGGGAGAGTATCCGTCTGGTCCCTCTTCTCTTTCGTACTCAAATCCAGCTCCAAGCGTTGGCACCTCATCCTTCTCGGCCTCGTTGCAGCCATCATCACCGGAGCCGGAACTCCAGTCCACGTAATATTCCTCGCCAACGGCATCCAGACTCTCTCCCTACCACCGCCTCAATTCCAGACGCTGCGCGACGATGCTAACTTCTGGAGTGCAATGTACTTTGTTCTCTTCGGTGTGCTCCTGATGTCGAATGTCTTACAAGCGTTCGCATTTGGCCGTCTTTCCCGGGCTCTGACGTACGAGCTGAAGGAGCGCCTTTTCAATCTGCTTATGCGCCAAGACAACACGTTCTTTGATGGCCAATCCTCGATAGGCTCACTTGTCACATTGTTGAATAATGACCCTGCGGCTCTCGGTTTCGTCTGCAGTCAGGTCATCGGCACCTTTGTTTCCGTTCTCACGACGAATTTACTTGCCATCGGCATTGCTATTGGCTATGGATGGAAGCTCGGTCTTGTGGCCACGTCTACCATCCCAATCCTATTATTCTGTGGCTATCTGCGCATTTACCTACTGCTGCTCGTCCAACAGCGTGCGCGAGCCACCCACGATGAGTCGGCGGCCGAAGTCCGCGAAGCGATCGGGACGATACGTACCATTGTAGCACTAACGAGCGAATCGCACATGCTCGACTCGTACCACGGCCTTCTGGCTCGCCAACGGAGCTCCAACATCAGGTTCATCCTGTGGGTGTCGGCACTGTACACGCCATCTGTCTCCTTGTTCTTCGCCGTCATGGCCTTCATCTTGTGGTACGGCACCCGGCTGCTGGCAAACATGGAGTACACTGCACTACAGCTTTGGGTGTGCTTTGTCGAGGTCATGTTCGCGACGCAGAGCGCTGCCGCGGCTTTCGCACAGGCTTCTGAGATTGCAAAAGCTCAAGCTGGAGCATATCGCATCCAATCCATCCTCGACAGGTCCAACACTGACGGTGACGCCGCGAATCAGAAGAAACAGCTTCCCAGCGGCGAAGGCAGCCTTGAGCTCAGCAACGTTAGCTTTGCTTACCCATCCCAGCCTTCGCGCGCAGTCCTGCATAACATCTCACTGTCCATCAAACCAGGCCAGTACGTTGCATTCGTCGGGCCGAGCGGCTGTGGCAAGACGTCCCTCTTGTCACTGATTGAACGCTTCTACTCGCCCACGAGTGGAGAGATCCGTCTCGATGGTACAGACATTGCCTCAACAGACCTGGAAGCCTATCGACGTAACATAGGCTTTGTGAGCCAGGAAATTAACCTGTTTGAAGGCACCGTCCGTGAGAACATTTGCTTAGGCCTTGATCCGACCGATCCACCCACAGAGGAAAGGATAATCGATGCATGCAAGGAAGCGAACATCTACGATCTGATCTCGTCGTTACCGTAAGCCTCGTTCCCTATACTACAATAAAAAACGACTACAGAAGAGTACTGACACGTGGATGTAGTGAAGGTCTAGACACCAGCATTGGAAAGTACGGTTCAAGTCTAAGCGGCGGTCAGCGCCAGCGCATCAGTCTCGCACGAGCGCTTATCCGTCGACCACGCGTGCTGCTCCTCGACGAGGCTACGTCTAAGCTTGATTCGGAGTCAGAGGCTCATGTCCACGCTGCCCTTGAGTCGGCCAGAAAAGGCCGAACTACAATTACTGTCGCACACAGACTTAGCAGCATTATCCATGGTGATTGTATATATGTCCTTCGGTCGGGCACTGTGGTTGAATCGGGGACGCATGCATCGCTGATGGAGATGCGAGGATTATATTATAATATGGCAAGGCTACAGGCGTTAGACAATTGATCTAGCGGGATGGTTTAGTCCTGAAGTACTTAATCTCATAGAAGAAGCTGTCGTCTCTACCAGGACCTGTCGTCCCTACCATCGTGAGCACCCATTTGAAGCCAGCCGGTATCGGGAGTGCAGCACCACTAGCAAGTCATATCGACGCTTTCTATCCGCAATAAGGTGGAACCGACTGGACGCGTCAAACTAACCGAAGGAATCGCCTACAAGGGTTCATGATCTGTCGCCCGGATGTGGGTTCCGAGGTGCATAGTGCGTCAGCACATTTGTACGATGAGCCTTATCAGGGCACAATGCGAATGGCACCTCGAGAGAGGATAAAGACTGTCTGCGTTTGTCGAGAAGCTGTATGTCAGGGAAAGACACTGATTGAGCGCCTCTCCCCGCCCACGAGCGGAGAGAAATGCTTGGCAAAGGAAACAAGAAGGAAGCGAGGGGAGATACTCCGTGCTGTGAGGTACCTTTCAGCACCTAGCTCGTAGCGAGGATATGCACACGTTAAACTCTATAATTGCAAATGCCACTTTGTATGGCCAGCATCGGCTGCTATCGGAGGAATTCGTAATTATTCCCGCATTATCCATTGCCTCGCATAAGGCCACTTACCCCTCATTAGATGACTTAATGATCGAATGATCGACACAAGGAAGGACATAACAGTGCGGGCATTTCAACTTCCCATCTCATCTTCCTTTCAAACTGCACACACCAAAGACCAGAAATTCGTCTTCACATCAACTCAAATCCACAACATTCGCCAATCCACAGCTACCACCACCTGGTACGATGTGAAAATTCAGGGGATCCAAAAGATCATGCAAAGCTTTCCGGCCATCATGGCACCTTCTCTAGATCGAGGTAAAGTTGTTCAAAGACTGCATCCGGGTGTTCGACTGCCATACGCGCTGCGTGTCTGCTACCTCTCGAGGAGAAAGTCTTCGTGCTTTCGCTCTTGGGAGACCAGCTGTAGCGTGGCAGTCGATCTGAGAAATACCGGTGAACTTGATCTGGATAATACCAGCGAAAGGACTTGCATCTTTTGACCTCTCCCAATCCCATGACTGTGTTGGGGTACTAACACGCAGGTAGCAACACGCTCGATCATCCATCATGTCGACCGATAAGATTACCTTCCTTGCCAACTGGTGAGACTTATCCGTTATCATGCGATTGCTGGGGTTTTATAAAGACTAATGATGACATTCGATGGAATAGGCACGCCACCCCTTACCACGCTCCTCTGTACCTGGCCCAGGCCAAGGGCTACTTCAAGGACGAAAACATCAAGGTCGCTCTCCTTGAGCCCAATGACCCAAGTGTAAGCGTCTCTGCCTTTTCACGAATAATTCCTTTTCTTCCCTTGAGGATGTTGTCAGGTGAAAGGTACTAATCCTTCGCTTCTCGTAGGACGTCACCGAGATCATCGGCACTGGCAAAGTCGACCTTGGATTCAAGGCTATGATCCATACCCTTGCGGTTAGTCACGTCCCTCCAACATTTTACTACAATTGATATACCGGATAATGTCTGACGCAGACTTTAGGCTAAGGCTCGGAACTATCCCGTCGTATCAATCGGCAGTCTCCTGGACGAGCCTTTCACCGGCGTGGTCTACCTGAAGGACTCCGGCATCACGACCGACTTTCGCTCTCTAAAGGGCAAGCGCATCGGCTACGTCGGCGAGTTCGGCAAGATCCAAATTGATGAGCTGACCTCTCACTACGGCATGTCGCCCGAGGACTACACCGCTGTCCGCTGCGGCATGAATGTCTCCAAGGCCATCATCCGCGGTGAAATTGATGCCGGCATTGGTCTGGAGAATGTTCAGATGGTAGAGCTTGAGGAGTGGCTCTCTGCCCAGGGTCGCCCCAAGTCTGACGTACAGATGCTACGCATCGACGAGCTCGCCGAGCTGGGATGCTGCTGCTTCTGCTCCATCCTCTATATTGGAAACGAGAAGTTTGTGGCTGAGAACCCAGACCGCGTCCGCAGCTTCATGCGCGCCGTCAAACGCGCGACCGACTTCATCCTCGCCAACCCGGAGAAAGCTTGGGCCGAGTACGTCGACTTCAAGCCAGTGATGGGCACCGATCTGAACCGCAAGATCTTCGAGCGCAGCTTCGCCTACTTCTCGCAGGATCTCAAGAACGTGCGCCGCGACTGGGACAAGGTGACAAAGTACGGCAAGAGACTGGGCGTTCTTGCTGACGACTTTGTTCCCAACTACACCAATGAGTACCTCGGCTGGTCTCTCGAGGGGGAGTCGAGCGACCCGACTGGCGATCAGAAGCGCATGGTCGAGCTGCAGAAGGATGTAGCTTGCTGTGGAGGCTTCCGCAGACTGCCCATTGAGCTTGCTGCTGCCAAGGCTTGATTGCTGGCCTCTGTATGCACTAGACTGGTGTAGTGCGATGCTGAACTTCACTGAGAAAGGGGTCCGGATGTTTACTTGTTATCGACACGGGGTGCTTGGTGCAATCATTGTGATGAATCTTTGTGGCCTCGAGATAAATAAGGAGAACTTCTAATACACGCTGAGCAGACCCGGAATGATTTACTACTTCGCATGTGTTGTGGCATGGAGGTACAACTTGACGACGGCTAACTAAGTCAGATCTATTTTGTCGCAATTGATGGTGATCTCTGACTAGAGCAGCTCGTTACTCCTTCAATGGCTCCAATTGCTTTACTTTCTTCACAACCTTGGCGGGAATCCCCATGGCCACGCTCCACGCCGGAATATCCTTGGACACAATAGAGCCTGCTGCGATGGTGCAGCCCTCGCCTATCGTGACGCCAGGGAGGATGACACAATGTCCGCCGATCCAGCAATCGTCGCCAATCGTGACGGGCTTGGCGTACTCGATGTTTGCGCGGCGACTGTCAACCTCAGTCTCGTGGGTAGCGGCGAAGATGGACACATTGGGGCCAATGGCCACACGGTCGCCAATTGTCACAAGGGCGCAATCTAGGATGGTCAGGTTGAAGTTGGCGTAAAAGCGCTTTCCGATGCTGATATTGCAGCCATAGTCGATGGCGAATGGTGGCTCGACGATGATGTCCTTGTCGCCAATGTGGCCGAGGACTTGCTGCAGGCGCTCATGACGATCTGCACACACTTCAGCGACGGTCGTCCCGGTGCCGTATCTTGTGTTGTAGTCCATGGCCCATTTGCGGGCCTTTAGTCGGAGACTGTCGAGTTCGGGGACGAATGAATCGTATCTACATCGAGAACAGGTCAGCTCGTCAATCGATGTATTCTTTGGCTGTACACTCACAACATGCTGGAGATCATCTTCTCATACTCGTCCACACCATGCGGCACATGCTGAAGCTTCTGGGATTTTGCAATTTCTTGCTGGTTCTTCTGTTGAGCGGCCATCGTACACGGGCTGTTGATTTACGCCAGCGAAGATACCAAGTCAAATGAATCGAACAGTCTGTTGAATCTGAACATGCTGGCCCGGAGGCCGCATAATTAGGGACTTAAAGCTTGAAAGCTGATTGTGTTGATCCCTGTGCCTGGCTACGCCAATTCGCTTATTGCGATAGGTCTGGTGGCGCGAGGCATGGCCTGATCGGGAAATGGTCCCAACCTCGGCTTCTCAGGGTTTGACACTTTCTGGCGCGTACAGTACCCCAACTCCTCGGCCGGCGCTGGTGACGTACTTTGAAACACGCCGTTATCGGTACCTCATGTTGGAAGGCTCAAAGAACAGGGTCCTCTCGATTTTGTTGTCTGCCATATGGAGCAGGTGGCGTTTGTGGTCCATCATCGTAATTAAGGTTTTGCAATTTACATGAGAGTGAGAGGGAGAGGGGGATCCTCTGGTTGCGAAAATAGGTCTTTGGTAGTGATCATATTATCTTTTGACCCTATTTCTTCTAGCATTGAGGTTTTCCCCGTCTTCTTACCATTATTTTCAGAGATGAGTCCCACCGAAGTAGCGGCGATGACCTGGGAAGCTCTCCAGGGTAGGCTCCATGACTCTGTCCCTCACACATGGCCCTTCTGGAATAAAGCATGGACTGAAAGTCTCTGACTCCCATTGAAAGAGTGACCGGAGTGATTAGAAAGTAGAGACGCTTGTCTGTGTCGCAGATTTCACACCAAAAGGCGCGAGATGGAGTTGCGGGGCTGGAATACGAGATCTATTGATCCCTTTCCATGGTGGAGAAGACTTTGTTCGCTATGCTAAACTGAGAGTTTCACTCGTGATGAATGGAACGGAGTTGATAGTGTTCTGTTCAATCTATGTATTCATGCTATATACAGTCCATGTTATCCCAAAAGGTATCTATCTCTCTACCCGCTAGTTGACACGCCCCTGCTCACTCATACATCCTGGAAGCGTAAGTAATTGATGTGGGATATTATAGCCTAGGCGCACAGCACGACTCGCCGCTGTGTGATATCTGCGTGGACTTGTTTTGCTCCTGGTTTGATCGTGGCACGTCGTTGGAGGGGTTGAGCTCGAAGAAATTGGCTGGCTTGAGCGTGCATGCAAGCTTCTCGACAGGCATGACTGGGAAATCTGTGGGCGAAGGGAGAAGTCGTTAGTGATGAAAGAACATTGAGAGGTATAGAGTATGTCGAATTCAAGGGTTTGAATGGGAGAAAAGCATCTACCTTCAGGTCTGGTAATGTGGGTAAGACCGAATGAGTGCCACAGAACAACGTCCTCGTTCTCAACGTTCTCATCTCGCTCGCTGTAGTAAGCCAGACCAGAGTCTTCTCGACTCTGGTTCGTGAACTCACCCGCAGCCCAGAGCTCGTCGTCCCTGTAACGGGTCACCCAGATGGGTCGAGAAGCGAACACACCACGCTTGTAGTTGTACGTCTTCTTATCCATCATGAGCATCTGGCTGGGAATTGCGTGAAGTTTGTACCCGGCGGGCTTATTCGACACTGCGTTGATGCGGGAAGGGTTGATGATCTTGTAGACGCGACCCTTGGTCAGGTCGAGATCATAGCCTCCAGGCTTCTTGATGGGCGTTGTCTTAACGCGGAAAGCACAACCGAAGGGGTCGAGCTCTGGTTCGTCACGGACGGGAATCACATCGTCGTAGATGACTGTGTTGTTGCGATTGCCGTCCAGCATGGGGTCGACACGGACGCAGAAGAGATGCTGGTGGTTGACGCCGAGCACGCCGGGAGCCACAATCGTGCCCCAGTCAGACTTCTTAGCATCAGCTCGGATGGGCATGGTCGAAAGGATACCAGTCGCCCGGACTTCGATGTGGAGATTGGCAGATTGGTCAAGGACGAATGCCAGGATATACTCGTAGTTGGCCACCGTAGAGGTGCATTGAACAACAAGCTTGCGGTCTCGTGTTACGGAGGACATGGCGTTGCGGAAATTGGTGTGCTTCCAGCCGATACCGTCGTCGATCTCATGCATACATACAACATTGGGCATGGTGACCGGGCTACCGTCAGCGGCGACACGGACACCGTCGAAGTAAGCGATCAGGCCGAGGCAATCGCAGCCCAGACTCAGGCTGTTCGAGGTGAGCCCGAAGCCAGAGTCTCCCAAATCGAAAGCTTGCTTGCGGTGATATGGAGAACGAGGATCGCCATAAGGAACCGTCATCTCGCTCATAGAGACTCTGTAGAAAAGGGGAGTGCCATCGTAGCGAACATCGTGCAGGACTGGACCCTCGCGCAGAGTCCAACCGAGCTGGAAGGTCCACTTCTGCCACGAGACCTTGCGACCAGCGATGCTGAAAGAAGGGCCCTCGGGCTGGCTGACCTGGAGAGGCTTCAAGTCCTGGCGCATGGCCTGCTCACCCAGAACCCTAGCGCTATACTCGACCGGCTTGGCTGGGATCCATGGCTGGGTCTCAGTATCGATGTCGTGGTTGGAGCCGAGTGGCAGCTTCTCAATGGTAACGAGCTCCATAGTGTGTGCGTCGAAAATTGGGGCAAGGGGCAAAGGGATAGAGTAGTGGTTGGCCTCAGGGTCCTCGTTCATTGCGGCGTACATGTAGCATTGGAACAGACGCCGCCTCTCTTTGGCATCATCTGTGCCATAGGCCCAAGGATCATTGATGAGACGGGCACTAGGGAAGCATTGTCAGCCATATTCAATACGACGGTTCAAGGTCAAAAGGCGTACTTTGGAGGAAGCTTTAGCTTGACAACCTCAGCGAGTACCTCAGGATGCTCATTGCATGCCTTGGTGATCAGGTCGTACTCGACCCAGTCGACCGGGCCTTGCGCGTCGGGCAGAGATTCAACCTGCTCTACTGCGCCGGTGGTGATGTTGACCCTGGCCTTTCTCAGCGTAGCCTCGTCCTTGCGCTGGTAGTAGACCCGAGCACGCCTGTCAGGAACAGGGCCGTTGGTCTGTAGGTGGGCGAGGGTCTCTGTCTTGGCAGGCTCAAACAGGTCAATGAGCTTGAAGCGAATGTCAAGTGGACCGGTTTGTAGGTGCTTGTTGAGTGCCTCGGTGGCCTTGCGCACCTCGGAAGTGGTGAGGGGGTCAAGCGGGTGGCTTAGAGGGCCGCTCATCTTGTTGGCTGTGGTGACCTTGTTCAAAGGGGAGGAGGAAGATGATGGACACCCGGCTGTGAAGTAGACCGACATCAGGTAATATTTCAAGGTTCAGATGATTTGCATTAGACCAAAAAGCAACGTTTGAGCAGCGAACACCGGAAGGAATTATAGTTCCTTCCCTCGAGCCTCAGATCCCGAAGTGTGCTCCATCGGACGAGTCACCACAGCTTAGGTCATGCCATGCTGCATCAGTCCGACTCTGCCTGTTCAGGCAATGAGTTCAGCTCCACCAAAG